>JAVQJG010101394.1:0-17069 GCA_036024015.1 Craterocephalus amniculus
CCATTCAGCTCCTGCCACCAACTCGACCCTGTATCAGCGGTGAATTATTCAGAAGTGCCTTCTCGCCTGCCTGGCCACAGACCTGCAGAACTATTTCATTTGGACTTGATTGGCTTTCAGTCTGAGGTGGCAAATAAAACTGAAGCTAATGCTCACATCAACGCCCCTTCACTCTGCTTTAACTTCCAGTGGGGATTTATGTTGCTGTCATTAGCCCAGCCTTGCAAAGCAAAGCATAATCTTATTGCTTTAAAATGATTCACAGGGGGGCATTCAGATGAAGTTTGAAGTGTGCTTACCAGGCAGGAAGGTGTGCCTGCCAGTAGAGCAAAGTCAGGGGATCAGAGGAGAGACTGAGTGAGTAGGTCCAGCTGTAGAGTGACGATGAGGAAGTGATGAAGGGGGAGTTTATTTTTGTCTTTTGTTGGTGTTTCAATATCCAGGCAAAGTACAGAAAGAAATTATGGCAAGGGTGTCCAAAGAAGACAGTGTGTAGAAGATGCTGTGACTGTGGTACTGCACAGCATCAACCCACTAAAATCCCAAAGCCCATGCATATTGTATACACTCCAAATAAAAACCACCACATGGATCTGCCTAAGCAAATAGATACTGGAAGAGCCTCCTATTGGATACTTACTGCACAGGTAACTATGTTTCAGCAGGCACAAAGTTAGTTAACCCCAATTGGAAGACAACATGTTGAAAGCTATGGTCATGGAAAAATTGTCTCCATTTCTGAAGGGTCAAATCATTGGCATCAAACAAAGAAAACATCTAAGATTCTCTAAACAACTGTGCAATGCATTTTTAAAAATGCTCAGAACAAAATCTTGATTGGTGGTCCCAAGGCATTGGGACTGAACTAATCAGTGAAGGTAACTTGAGAAAAAGGCTTCAGTTTGCGAGGGAGCAAAAAAGATTGAAGGGATGCTTGAACAAGCCTGTAGGGGAAATCTATTATCTGGGGTTGCTGCAGTTTAGGGTCAGGTCAGCAACATCATGTGCCCAAGGAATGAGGTTATCCCATCTCTTCCGATGGCCATACTCCAAGATGACAACACCAGGATTCATGGGGCTCAGATTGTGAAAGAGTGGTTCAGGGAACAGGAGTCCAGACTCGAAACCTGTGGAGAATCTTTGGGATGTTGGACTTTCTTGTCATCAATAAAAGAGCTTGTAGAAAAATTTATGCAACTTTGAATGGAAATAAATGTTGGACAAGCTTCTACAAAGAATGCTAAAGCAAATGCTACCACCATCAAATCGGAAAGCAGACCAATGAAATATTAGTGTGACTTCTTTATTTGGAAGGGCAGTGTCTCTTAGCTACATATTTATCCCATCCAGCAGCAACAGTCTGATCCTCCCTATAAAGCCTCCCGAAACAAATAAAGCCAAATCCCTGCTTTGATCCGTCATATTTCATGGGAAAATAAAGATCTAAGGTTCAATAAACATCAGCTGTGCAGTGCACAGGAAAAGAGGGGGAAAAAAAGCCCCAATGACAAATCTGAGGCTCGATAATGACTTTCCAGCTGTCTTGAATAATTATTGGCCTCACTAATAAATCTGTTTTCCGAAAAAGCTGTTAAAGTTCAGAAGCAACAGCTGCGTTTTTTGTGCCATTGTAGCCAAACTTAGGAACAGGTAGCTGTCAAATTAAGCATTAATTAAGCACACAGCCAAGAAAAGCTGTTCAGGCTTCAGCTCCTGACACCAAGCAAAAAAACCCAAATGAGACAAACGCTTGAAGGAAGTGGCTCAATGAGCAGGGAAAGGTCAGATCAATGGGGCAACCCGTTCAGCCGCCGCGTTTATCTCTGGATCTGGCATCTAGAAAACTGAAACCAGTGAAATAGAAAAATGAAACTTTCCCACAGACCCTTTATGTTATTGATGTTTATGCTTTGGCTATATAAGACTGTGGAGAATGTGTTTTGTATTCTAATCCAGAAGTGTAATTTATAGGCCAGGTGCAGACATTAACCTACTCAGAATCGATACGGACAAGAGGAAAAATACGCCAAGGCAAAATCTCATCAGACTGACCGTATATTAGCCATCACCCCTCGTCCTGCCTCTGTTTGTGTAAGTGGACACTGGTCAAAACACACAGGCCACCACAGCCGTCCACTGCTGGCAACACTCATCAGCAGTATTGACCAGATTATTAGCTTCCACTAACTGATGCCATCACAGATGTAATCGATTAGCGGATGGCTGGAAAGGCAAAAGATAAACTTGAGCCACAGGAAACAGGAAGCTGGAAGGTGGCAAGTTCTATTGAAATCCTATCGAGGAAAAGAAAGAAGCAAGGGGAAAGCTGACAGAAAGGAGATGAAGATTCAAATAAAGCCTGCATTTCCTGCAAAGTGAGGAGAGAAATGAAAATTAAATTGGTCTATTTTTATGCTTAATAACTGCATATGTAATAGATTTGTGTAATGAAAAGAGCACGTTTGCCTTTCCAATTCGGTTATTTCTCTGTACAGATCGTCCCTCCTCTGCTCACAAGGACATTTTGATTCCCTAAAGGCAAAAATGACCGTGTCTGTCAGTGCGTTAAATGGAAGGGGAGACCTATACTTAGTGATTTGGCTGAGGCCACCCCATTGTTGTTTGCTGCAGAGGTGCACGGACGGCAGATGGGCCTGGACCCTTCGGTGAAATTAGCAGAGCGTTTGTCCTTGTCTTCCACTGTCTCAGTCTCTCTTTTTACAAACATATTCTAGTACAATAGATTGGAGACGAATGATTAGCAGGGTCTTATTGAATTAGCTCCAAGTAATCGCTGTTTTACTGTATTGTTTAAGTGTTTTTCTCTTTGGAGTAAATAGAGTGTTGCAAGATTGAGTGAGTGGGTCTCAGTGAGAGTTCAGACACTACTTATTTGCCTTCATGAGGTCTTCTTTAGAGACTTGATGGGGCTTTTTTTGGAAGTCAGCACCAGTGTTGGCTTGAGTTTGAAAGCCCCTAAAGGCACTAATTTGGTGCTCACACTAATGTATGGTAAAAAGTTCGAGATGGGGAGAAAAATGAGAGGAAGTAAATACAGTAAAGAATCATGTTTTAGAATAAGATGTTTCTTTTAAAAGAAGGGAAAAAAGGTTGAGGTAGTTTTAAAGCTGCTTTCTCAAGCAGACAGCTGCAAACCTATAAATAAAGGAGAATATTCTTTTTCAGGGGTTTATGACACAGCATAATTCCTAATTTCTTTCTTTCAGTTCTTTGATTCTGTAACTTACTTCTGTATATTCAAGCAATTCTTAGATTTAATCTTATTTAATTGGCTTTTTTGCCCTCTTACATGCTAATTACACGTACATGAGCAGGCTATAGGTAGGGAATTATATCATGCAGGATTCTTTAGACATATTTTGACATTTTTACCACTACTCACTTGCCGTGACTAAACTTCTGCTTTGTTCGGTGACTTTGACATGCATGGCCTTCAATGCACTGAGTACATCATCTCTGCTTCTGTAAGAAATAAATCACAAGGTTACTTGTCAGGAAAAAAAAAAGATTATTTAGTTCTTCAAAAACAACTGACCTCAATTTCTTAGAAAATGCACGTTGACATATATGTTTCAGAGGGGGAAAAAGCATTAGACACGTTGGAAAAGTGTGTTTAGCATCGGCGCATACTTTCTGAGAGGTGCTTATGAAGAACACCTTGAAAGACTATTTATCAAACCACTCCAAGTCAGTCTTTTATCACGTCTTAACAAACCCAATCAAACAGTAAATGTAATGGTGTAGAGTAATTGCTCTGCAACCCGCAGCCTCCCTCTCTGGTTTCCTTGAACGCCCTGCTCACCTTATATCCTCCACCACGTCCTTCAGGGGAGGCGGAGGCGCTGAAAGCAGAAATAGCCACTCATGCATCACTACAGTCCCACAGCTTTGTTTGCTCCTCAGCTCACCCCATCTCCATTTTGTCTTTTAGACAAAGAAGCAAATCATTAACCCTTTGAGAGCACTTCGCTGACCCACACCCCTTGCAGTTCTGTGGTCGGTGCCTTTGCTCGGAACAGTTGTGAGAGTCATGCATATTCATGGTAGCTAGGTGTGGAAGGATTTGCTCAAGGTTCCTTTTTCATTTCATTCATCCATTCTTTGATTCCTTTTTCTTTGGTTTTCATGTTCTCCCATCTATGAGCTTGAAGGACACTCAAAGACCAAATCCTCCACTTAGGCTGAACTCCTGTTTAACATTTTAAAAGAAAGCTGCACAGCTGTCTTTGTCACACCCCACCTCTGCAACAAAATCAATCAAATTTGAATTGGATGCTTTTCACTGCAATACAAAATGAAGAAAACGGGTGCGTATCTTTACCTTGAACGTTGTTTAAATCCCTGAAAAGTCTGCGAGCATGAAGCTCCAGCAACTTTGACTTTGTGTTTGATTTTTATCTGATATTGCAATATTATATTTTAAGTTATATTACATCTATTTGTGGTAGCTGTTTTTTTTCTCCCAGAAGCTTTACTTTGTTTCAGCTTTTTGTAGCTCCCCAGTACACTTCTGTACTGTCACTGACATTTAAATAAACACACATTGATTTTAATTCCATAACCTTGCTACATATCGCTTTTACACTCTATCAATGATTTCTTCCTTTGTGTGCTTTTATTTTGCATGAGTGGATAATTCTCCATTTAAAAATAAAGAATCTACTTTCTGCCTGCTTGATAAATGGAACGCATTTTCTTAATCGAATAATACATTTGGCCCTTTGTTTAAACAAACAGTTACAATAACTTTGGACTCGCACATACACCTGCAGCATTTTGCTGATATTTGCTCTTGAAAATGTTTTTCACCTCTTATTTTGGTGGGGTTTTGCAGCTTATGGATCGTATTGATACTGCAACTGCAAACATAGTTAGGTCCTACTTTCCTGGCTGCCTTTGATCGAGATGGAGAAGCCCAGGAGATTTGGGAGGGAAATGAGAGATAGACCAACGGCAAAGTCTAATCTTTGTTGGCCATTTTTGCAGAGGATGACATCCAGGGAGAATTAGACACGACTTGTACATTGTTTAAACATCAGCAGACCCATTTTAATTAATCCTCCCGGGACTTTGGGCCCATAGAAATACAACTCACAATACTCTGGAGGAAGTTTGAAGAACTTCTCTATGGATAACAAGTGACTTCATGCAATATTTATAGTTTAACAAAACATTTTCCAAATATATAAAAACCATGATAATCCCATAATTAGGAGGAAGACATGTTGAAATCGTGTTGAAATTTCAGGCGATTCTTTGCTGATAAAATGTCTTATGTCTCAAAGTGCTGAGATTTATGTCAGGTTACAAATCAGATGATTCCTTCGCTTCTGGAAACGTTCCCCCTGTTGGAAATACAGCAACCCATCCTTCAGTTACTAAGGTGAACATAAAAGGCAAAGCAATAAAAGCTGCGCATGAGCCCAAAGTACGCATGTCCTCTGAAATGAAGGATAAAGAGTGTGTGTGAATTATGAGTGTCCCCTGGCAAATATCAGATGGCATTTAGTGAAAAAGATCTTCTCTGCTCTTATCTTGAGGACCAAGAAATGTAGTTAGCTTCTCTCTCCCACTGTGTAAATATCAAGATCGTGAAACACCACAAGGCTTTGAAAACATGTTTTTACATGTGGTTAATTCGAAGGCACAAAGAACACATGAATGGCTTCGTAATTTTCCGGATAGGTGCTACCTTCCTCGTTCTGTGTGCAAGCACTCCAAATCATACTTCTAAACATTCACGCAGTGCAAGGATGGGGAAGGATGAAGGCAAATGTTTGAGTTTTTCAGAGGGGAAAAGAAGCAACTGTTTCTTAATTAAACAATAGTGGCTAAACTTAGTGAGTTATAGTTGCTCCTGTCTCTGTTGATAGTAGGTTTCTTTTTGTAAATATTCAGAGAGAGATGAGTAACCCAGTGTTTATACCCAGACATATATGCATGATAAATGCATTGTTTTTTCCTTAGTGTACTGCCAGTTTATTTCAGTCTTCAGCCACCTTCCTTATTAACTTCTCTGTAACTATTTTTATTTAATCTAAGGAATAATTAGAAAAAATAAATACAATTCCTAATATATTTTAAGGCACATAAAATTTTTGTAGAATAGCAGATCACGTGTCAATTCTGTGCCCAATCCTATTTTCCACTTCTTCCACAGCAATGATTAGCACGGAAGACTTGAGCTAAGTCTGACAAACTAAGGCTTTTTAGAGGCACTCCCTGAGTTATACAGTATATCAGGTCTTCACACAAAATAATTTAGTAAAAAGGTTGCCTGTGTATAACTAAGCATGTAAATACTAAACAAATGGTATTCCCATGGCCAGCTTTCTTGGCAGCTTTTACAAACTGAGCCACCTCCAGGGTTTGGACAACTTATTTAATTTCTTACATTTTTCTTTCCTCTACTGTATGTTGCAGACAGTCACAAAACTTTGCTTTCACCCTCAAATCATTTGAAATGAATTTCATTTACATGGCCCATCCTCAAACACAAGGGTACTCAGAATGCTTTACAAAAATAAAAAAAATTAAAAAATTAGCAAACACGAACATGATTCATGTAACAAAATAAGGAATATATGAATAAATAAATGAATACATGAAAACACATCAAAATTGAAACAAGAATTAAAACAAGGTCAAACAAATATTCAATTAAAAAAGAGGTAACTATTAATATCTTAAAAGTTATAAAAAACAAAGAGAGGGTGACAGGATGTCTGATCCAAGTCGGAAATCTATAAGTTCTGATTCATTTATTTGTGCTTTTGTGAAGCAAATAGCTCTGCAAGGGTTAAATGTAAACATGAGTTCTTCTAAGTATGATGGTGACAAGCTTGTGAAGGGCTTTTTAAGTCATTAGAAGATTAAAGTTAAATGAGACAAGGAGCCTATAAAGGGAGGCCAAAACATTAGCTTTTCCTCTTAGTATCTCCTGTCTGTACTCTGGCAGCAGTGTTTTGGATTAACTAGATTAGTTTAAAAGAGATTTTTGGGCATCCTCAAGAAATTGCATTACATCGGTCCTGTATGTGACGACAACATAAATCTGTTTTTCAGTGTCATTTTAGGAAAGCGTGATTCTCTTATTGGGAATATCACACGGACAAAAAGATACTATTGAATTTCTGACGTTCTTGAGACCAAAACTAATCATCTCTGTTTTATGAGACTTCAACAGTAAGTAATTTCAAGACATCCAGGCTTTGATGCCACTAACAACAGACTGATGTGTCAGGGGCTCGTAGGTTCCCTAAGGGTTAATGGATACATACAGGTGGGTGTCATCAGCATATTTAATGACATGGCCCATGGGAAACATGTTTGGAGAATAGAACCGTACCCAGATCAGAACCATGAGGAACATCAGACTCAGGTGTATTTAGAGGGTACATGTACAACTTGAAATTCAACAACTTGAATTTAAGCTGATCTAAAACAATATTAAGTCAAGCCAGCTTTATTTATAAAGCACTTACACAACGAGTACTAACCAAAGTGTCAAACACTGAGAATATCGCAACAGCATCTGTTTATGAGAAAGGATTGACTACTAATGGCAAGGGCACTCTTCAAATTGGGGGTTAGGAATTTAACTTACAAATAATAATGAACCTGACACTGTCCCAGTGCAAGTTAACTTAAATAGCTGCAACTGAATATACACACAAGGACAATTAATGACAAGTTAGTTTGAAAGATTTGCAGAGGGATCAAGTCATAAAGTCATAGAACAGCCGCAATTTTCTAAAGTTCGCTAATATAAGTTATAAGAACCTGTTTAATCCATTTCATATGACCTAAGTAATGGCTATACTTTCAGTCAATCTTTGGGTCACTTTCACAAACACAGTGTTTTCGCACACTACCCAAACAATGACTGTATGTGGTGGGTTTGTGGGTCCATTTGATCAACCTGATGAAGATAATGGAAGACAACACAGTGATAACACAGAGTGTGTTCAGTAGGAGGCTTGTTCAAGTCCAATGCAAGACGGAGAGATACAGAAGATCCTTCCTTCCAGCAGCTATCAGGCTTAAAAACAAAGCCCTCAATTAATTAAGGTGATTTTTCATTTAAAAAAAACAAACAAACACTACAATAATTAATTTCTCTATGGGATTTATAAAGTATTTTTCATTTTATTCATTTCATTTCACTGAGAAGCTCTCCTGAAGTATTTTCTGTTCCAGTGCTCTTATAGTTAGGCTAAGATTTACTGTTTTCATGCTCTCCATTTCCAGCCTCAGAAGCAGCAACAATAACAACCCAGGCCTAATAATGATTCCTAATTGGGAGCCGTAATTGGAAATAGCAACTTCATTAGTGAGTGACAGCAGCAGGTGATAAGACATGGGAATACTGTGTAGCCAGTGATGCTAGAAAACTCATTATCTGTAATGCATGCCTCACTCCTTAATTATTTGAGAGGATCTTCACACTTCGTATTCCCCCCTCTCCTTCTCTCAGTGTTTGATGGTGGATTTTTTAAGTAGTTTATTTAAAAGGAATATTTGGGGTGTCTCTGTTATCTGTGTTTGGGAGGTAGATGGCCCTGGGATGAAAGTGATGAAACGGAAGAAGAGCTGTAATGAAAATCTTTGCGCTTTGGTCTTTGATGCAAAGAAGATGCAGCTATCCATATTTCCCATTTTGAATTTGTGTGTTTGTGCATGTGTGCTAGTCTAACAGCAGACACAGCTGTTTGATTTTTAATATGCTCGACATTACTCCTCATCATTTTTCATTAGCAGCTTATTATTGCCGTGCAACACAGAGTGTCACCAATAAGGCCCAAGTTTTTAGTTTCAGCACATGGTCAAATTATTCTCACTGAAAGGGGAGTTCATTAGAGCAATGTCTTTTTAAAACCCTTGACCGCTTATCTTTTATACGATGGCGTGTTAAAAGAGGGGTAAAAACACAAAAGGTTCCAAGTGGACAGCAAGCTTTGATTGCTTGCAACTGTTTTGCTCTTGCGTGTTTTGCTGCGACTGATGGTGGCGAAACTGTAAGAGATGGAGGCGATCGAATGAGAGGCAAAGGGTGAGCAGCAGAAAGAGAGCGCTTGAGCACTTTAATGCCGTTGTTAATGCTAATTCACTGCTCAGAGGCAGAGAAAAGGAGGGGGGGGGGGTTGAAATCGTAACGGTGATTGAAGGAAACAGCAGAGTCTGGCAGGCTAATGGCAGCGAGTGGACAAGATTACAGCGATGGAGAGAAGAGTTAAGATTATTTCTAATTATACTAGATCAGAGAGGGAAAGAAAATGAGAAATATGTCACAAGACTGGCAAAAAATACGGGTTCACTGCATTTGGAAGACGCTTATTCTTGAAAAAAAAGACATAAAGCAAGCATGTTTCATTAAACAACCCAAAATTTGAGCTTTGTTGGAGTAGAAGTCAAATTCACGGCTTAACCTTGTCATTTTCATTTCTAAAACAGAAATCTATAAAAGTCTTCTTATGCAGATTAGCCTGGAGTAGAAGAGATTACTCTGAGCTCTTAATGACATGTTGCCACTGGTTAATTGAAAGGAAAACGTGGCCCCAAAAAGACAGTTGTCAGCTGAAACAATAGAAGAGATTCATTCATTGAAATCTTCCAGAAAATAGATTTTTACTCATAGTGTGAAAAATGTTGCTCATTCCCAGTCATCTGGGTCTTTGGAGGAAGTACAAAGAAAAGGGGAAGTTTGTAAAAAAGGGTAAACATGCAGGTAGACCAAAGAGAAGTCAAAGCTGTGCGACTGAGGGTGCATTCATAGACCATTTGCTCAGAAATTCCACTTTATTTGGAGAATTGTGAATGTGCAAAGAAACCCTAACCCTAACCTCTGTTCGCCTACAAATGTGAGTCTTGGTTCGCTTCAAGCGGGCCAAATACAGGAAGCGAGCTACAAAACAGCATGGATTTTGGGTTCAGCACATGGCTTTGTGAGTAAATGCAACCAAAACACAGATGTGTGTGGGTGGAGAAGTGTCTCTGGACGGGAGTAATATCTCACGGTCAGACATGGGAGATTTCAGGAAAAGTTTTAATAGGAGTAGGATCAACCCAAGACCCCCAGGTTCTGATACAGCTGAATATTCATGAAGCCAAACATTAACCAGTAGTTAAACAAGTTGTCTTTATTTTATTATTTTATTGCACATCTCATCTTCTCCCTCAGTAATTCTTGATGCAGCATCACCACTTACAGAGTTGAACACATGATTAAAAGGTTTCGATTTGCTTTTGTCGTGCAGCGTGAACTCAATCTCGGTCCAGGAAAACATTGCACACCACCAACTGATCCAGGTCGCCAATCATATCAAGTTTAGTGGACTCTCCTGGTGGGAATGCACCCTTAAAAATGAAAAGTTTTGAAACAGGAATCTATATGTGTGACTGAAATGTAAGAAACCAGCAGAAGGAAAGGAAACAGGGTTTAATGCCACAAAAGAAATAATTTAAACCATCATTATTTAAACAGAAGAAACAAGGCTAGAGTGGGATGATGAAAAACAGGTCACAGGCTGTGGATGATTGGATGAAATTATATTTTGGCAAGTAGATAATGCTGGTGCTTTAGTTTGGTGTAGGGCCATATAAAGATGACTGCCTGAAGAAAACAAAGAAAATCCACAATTTGTTATGTGTATTTTATAATATCACACAGAAATGTGTATGTTTACGTAGAAATGTTGTTATTCTGTTTATTGAAAGGAGGTTTAGTGATGTTGAGGTCATTTCTACTGAAGAGTAAAGAACACAGCCTAAACAACCACGATTTCCTCCTGAAAAGCCTTGGGAATGAACAAAAAAGACCAAAAAGGGGTTTTAAAAAATCGAGCAGCAAGACAAGGCAGAAAATTTCTTTTTGTTATTTTTTATATTTGATCTCAAAGAAATTCCAATAATCAACACAATGTGTTTTAGAAAGGCAGATGGAGTAGTTTGATATCGTCCATTTGTTTGTGTGTGCATGTTTTTTCCATAAAATTAATCAGCTGAGTCAGCTTGCACCAAGAGTGGTGATCCCGTCATTTTTCCCAGGGGAGGAGGGAGTGTCTTGTGCTTTCGATTTAACACGATGACCAAAGATCACAGAACTTTATGAACGGCAAGCTTAAAGGTCAAACTTCCCTGTCATCTCTGCTGTTAAGCCCCGAAGGCCATGTGCAAAACCTCTAGGCATGCAAACAAGGCTTTCACCCACCGTGTTTTGGCTAGATGTAATTGGGAATGATTAGCTCCCCATCTGTGCCTTCCTCTGAGTCAGACTCATGCCAGCTCCACATGCCTGCCGGCGTCCCCAGTTGCTTCAACTTGTTATATTACATATAACAAAAACAAGCCAAACTGACCAATTTGTTGTATTGAAGTGTCCCTATAACGACAGAGTGTTACTCAGTGGACATTTTCAGAGGAGAGTCCATCGTCTTGTGGACATCTGCATTCATGAAAAGACTCAACAATGTCAAGCTGAGCCCGGGAGCTGTCACATCCATCCTGAGTGGAACCCCAGCGATTCGCTCTTCCTGGGATCAATGCTGCATGATAATAATGTGAAACTTGGTGAGAAGATGCATGTTAGATGGCTTTTGCTCATTTCTAACAAAAGGAGATGCAATATTTTCACCAAAATCACTTAGGTACTATACCTTTTTGTTAAATTACATATTGTAAAAACATGGCCGGATGAATAAAAAGTAAATCCCCGCTAGGCCGTCGCGTTCCCACTATATCTCCTTCTTATTCGACAAAATGAAAGAACACTGTGAAAATCAAATCAGAAGATGGCATTGGCTTGTAGGAGAAGGAAGTCAGTAAATTATCCCTCAAATCGTTTCTGGGAAAAGCAATATTACTATAAAGTTCCTGTATCAAGTTTCTGGGCTCTGGGCTTTAAGCGATCATCTGAGAGCTGTCCATTATGCCGCAGCATTGAAATATCTCAGAAAAAATGCTCCTGTCTTCTTGACAATACTTGTTGTTTTTCTTCCTGAACTGGATCGGCCACCTGACAAAGTCTCCCCGCGTTGGGTTTAGCTGCATGAAGGACATCAGCCATCGATCAAAGAGGCTGAAGACAGGCCTTTAGCGTCATCGATCCATCCACTCTGCAGAATGTGCATATATGGCCGTCTATAGATCACCAGATGACGCTCTATCAAGGGATGGATGAAACACGGTGGCATGCTTGGTCTGCATTAGAGATACTAAATATTTCTCAGGGTGCTTGCCGCGCTGATGAATGGCTTCATAAAACGTCCGCTGCCACCCTTCGTCTTGAGGCGGCTTTTCAATCACAGGATCTGTGTGAAACTTTGGTTTGAGAGAAAAACTTTCGTCTGATTTGGGATCATCATGTGATCAGCAGGGGGGGAGGCCGACTCCGACTGCTTGTTTTTCCAGCTGGTCCCAGATTCTTAAAGAGTCGGCCGCGCCGCAGTGAAAAGCTATTAATTACCTTGTCATCCCTTGACAGTTGGCGGTGACAGTTTTCAGACCGGTCCTCTGAGGGGGTGGGCAGACACTCTGGCAAAATTAAAAAAGCTGGGAGAGCTTGTCATAACCTGTCACTGCTATATTTAATGAAAAGCCCAAAACGGGTGAGCGAACGTGGGCTGTTTATGTGTGTTTCGTCTGGCAGAAGACAGGGAGATGGACGGGCAGAATTACAAACAGATGGTCAGAAGAGTGGGGTAACCAAGGGAAAGACCAAGAAACAGCTGCTTGTGAAATGGGCATAGGTCTGGAGACGAAGAGAAATGAGGACAAAACAGAGTTAACACATCAGACAAGCAGCCTCTTTATGTAAAAAACACAACATCTGCTCACGGAATAGCTTTGTTTTCTCATCTTCCTACCAGTCAGCCCCAAACATAGTAGTAGTAGGAGTGTTAAATAATATTAGAATTGGATAAAAAGCTTCCCCCCCCCCCATCTGGATCAATCCCAGATTTAAAAAATCAAGCCGGCCTCTGTGGTTGAACTTTTCAGACGACAGGAGATGGACTCTGAAACGGTGATGGAGCTTTGTTGTTTACCTTAGTCACTCTGCTTCTTCACTTAATGGAAAAGCTGTGTCAGCGGCCTCATCCGTACGGGGGCAGCGTGCTACCTGCGTGCACGTCAGCGTCTGAGCCAAGGTGCAGAGCTGAAACACTCTGAGACATGTCCAATCCTCCACTGTGTTGTTTATCCTGTCCATGACCTGTGTCTCGCTGATGAGTGTGAACAAGCAGCAGCGGCCTTGGGGAGCTGTCCTCAGTGCTGAAACCAAACCTCCCTCTATGTCTCTCTCTCTCTGAGTTTGTCACTGCTGCTGGAATCTGGCGACCGCTTCACCCGGTGCTGATTTACCACCACAACTATCTAACACAGACTTTTAGACAGGTGGAAACCAGTTTTCACTGAAATTTAATCAAAGTATTAGGACTGATTTGTCTGAGTGAGAGGCTGATTCTCATTTTCACTTTTGGTCTGACAAATTATTTACAAAAAGAAAACAAAAATTCCAGGACACATGTCACTCTGTTTTATTATCATTCAAATGTTGAACTTTGGCATAAGTTAAATGGGTTTTCCCCTTAGATAAATTTTTCATTTCATTAATTTAGGCAGTTACATGTTACGTTATATTACTTGTTCTCAATTTTGGCTTAGGGTAAATAAATGTTTTTTTTTTATAAACCTGTTCAAAAAGTCTGAATTATGAGTTTCACCTAACAAAAGTTAATCTACTGTAGACTTTGTTGACATGGATAAAAAATGTAAGGCAAGGCAGGTCCATCTGTGGAGCATGTTTCATGTACAAGATACTTCAAAGTGCTTTCCATAAAACTTTAAAAGCCTTACAGCAGGGTGCAGAGGGAGAATTAAAAAAAAGAATTTAAAGACAAATAGATTTAATGAATTGAATTGAATTAAGATTAAATAATACGTCTATGAACTTAAGCAGCAAACACAACATCCTTCAGTCGCCTTCTGATGTCCTCTGTATCTGTGACGTGGGTAAAAACATAAACAAAATAAGATTTTAAGAAGCAGCCATAGCTCCTGATAATAGATTAGCATTAGCATGCTTATCTTAGCATGGAAATGTTTGCTCCACACCAGTTACAAAGCGTCTGGTTGGGTGTATGTAAAGCTCCTCTCTTTGCCCCAGGTTGTGTCATTTTGTCACTTAAGCCTTATGACAATGCTGTACCGTCTTCCTGGGGACAGATGGAACATGTCCTTGATGCATCTTGTCAGCAGAATATTTTCATTTAACTTCATTGACAAAAGAGTCACAGTTAATTAAGCTTTTTGTCCTCCTGCATTAGTTTTATAATTGTTTGTCGTCACATTTTTGTCAGAAAAAATATAATCATTGATACCTCAGTTTAAGTTGGAAAATGGACCAAAATAATCACAAAATCATTGGAAACGTGGAACTGGTCTTTATTTATTGGCTTTATCTTTCAACACTGAAACAGCAGATTTAAATGAATTTCTGTTGTTTTTCTTTTTTATGTATAAAGGCTTTAATTAAATCAACCAACTACTGTCAGCTTCCTGCAAGATTGATTCTTTTGACATTTAAAAATTAAAATGTAATGGATTTTAAGAGGTTTCTAAAAGGTCAACGCTTTGATACGAAGATTCTTGAATAATGAAAGGAATTAATATGAAGTTGCTTTGTAAAAAAAAAAAAGTCCTCTTAGCCTCATCAAACAGGGCGTCTGATGATTTTAACTCTACCTTAACCCTGCTGCTTTACTGTCACATTGTTGTGAGGCCATGCACAGCTCCTTTCTGTGTCAGGTGGACATGTGAAGGCAAGCTCATTACAAAGTGTCTAGTTAGTTTTAATCCGGCGAGATGCTGCTGCACTACAACACAGGGAAAGAAGAAAGGAAAAATGCTCAGGAAAGAGAGAGAGAGAGAGAGAAATAGAGAATGATAGTGAAAAGAGCCTTGGGAAATCTCCCGCCCCATCTCACAGGCACCTCAGCTTCCCTGTTCCCCTCACTCACCTCACTGACTTTTAATCGCTGCAGCCAATTTGCTGCGAGAGAAACCCCACACTGGCAAGAAATGAAACCATCTCGGCTGCTTGACACGCACCTACCCCAAAGCGCCATCCCTCTCCATCCTCCTCATCTATTCTCCCCTCTTCAGTCTCCCAGCACATCTAAGGCCTGGAAGAGAAACACAGAGACTCGCTCGGTCGCCTCTTCGCCTTACCCACCCTTCATCTCATGCTCCTTCTACCTTATGGATTTTTCTGTAAGTCCGACGCAGTACATAAACCATACAGTTGGCAAAGGAGTCATCCTCAGCATCTGCTGCTCCGTCTTTGGGTTTCGTTGGTGTGGATCAGCAGGAAAAACCTCAGGACATTTGTACTTTAACTCCGTTTTTACTGAAAACATCTCACAAAAGAGGAGAGAACATTTGTTTGGAAGGAGCAGAAATGATGCTAGCAAAAGGCAAAGAAATACACGGGAGATGTTTGCCGGAGGCCCCCCACCCCGCCCCCCTTCACCGGGGGGAGGCCTTGTCAGGAGGTTCGGATGGTGAATAATTCAGCGTTCCACACACATGCACTGACAAAGGCCAAATTAGTTTGATCTCCTGAAGGAAAGCCGGGCGCATTACTATTCCATCCGATGCCGTTTTTTGTGTCTGAGCTGACATACGGGGGAGCAGGGAGGTAAGACGGGGGCCGGAGTCACGTTCAGGGCAAAGATTAAACATAAAAACACAACGCAGAGTCCAAGGCAGTCCTCATGATGGACGTTTCCTTCTAATGTTTCTATCATTTTCCATGAAACTGGCTGCTAGCGAAGGCCAGTGATATGTGTCCAGATACGCAGCCTGCAGGCAGCTTAGCCATGATGCTAAATCTCCTCTTTGTTTGTTTTTATCATCTCAGCATTTAATTGCGTTTTCAGATGGCCGGAGGGAGCGGAGTGCACTCTTCTGTCTCTGTGTTGTAATGGGTGAACAGTTATTCTGTCTTTGGCACAAAAACACGAGTAATTCCCACAAGGCTCCTGCTAACATTTCATGTAGGAACCTCAGCAGGGAGAGGAGGTGCACTGGTGGACATGAAGAGGTTGTGGGCTAGCTATGGGAGGGAAGTGTGTGTGTGTATGGTGTAATTATTCAGGGATTGTTGCTGTAGAATAGGATAAGAAATTAGATGCAAGCTCATGAAGAAATCTACAGATGGCTGGAGCTGCTGATCTCAGTTGGGATATAAACTTACTTGAGTACTTATTAACATGTCTGAATATCCTGAAATGCTGTACATGCCCACACACTGGCTCCTGCTATGGCATTTATATGCTTTACACACTGATGGATTGGTTTATATCTTCTTATTTCAGACAAGTGGTTAAAACAGTGAGTCAGCGATAACAGAATGAACAAGATACAAATAAAAATAAATGATCATGAGAAAAACAGAAAAGCGTGTTAGCAAATTTACTGTAATTTTACTCGCTTTCAATGTTGGCACTTTCTAAAACACATAGTTACATTCAATGTAGGTAAAGTATAAATACATAAACTATGAATAAAAATAATAAGCAGCAATAGCAATATTCAGTAAACAAATTTACTTTACTAGCGATATAAAGTATGAATATAAATACATAATAACTACCTCTTAAAATAATGGGTTAAGTGAGTTTTTCCTCAAAACAAGTTTTTTTCACAGTATTTGGTTCAGTTTTTGTGGTTTGGGAAGAGATTAAAAATGCAAAATTATTTTAAGAGGGTTAGAAAAAATATGATCAATATATGTTTATTTATAAAGGAAATCATGTCAATTTGGATACATTTGGAATTTGAATACAATAAATAATCATTTTACTAAAAATAAATAACTTTTATACCTGAATGAATATGATAATATACAGAATGTGCCTGTTATATGTAAGTTGAGCATACATGCTCAATATATATATTGGTTTCGTCGTTTATATATTATTATAATATAATATTATATATTATATATATAGTCGTTTATATTCTTAAAAAATGATAATATAATATTA
>JAVQJG010101399.1:0-19947 GCA_036024015.1 Craterocephalus amniculus
TCTCACGTTGGTTCAGTCGACAGAGTTATGAATTTTTGTCACCAAAGTATGCCATTAACAAAAGAAAGAAAGAAAGAAAGAAAGAAAGAAAGAAAGAAAGAAAGAAAGAAGAAAAAAAAAAGAAAAAGGTATTCAACATCTGCTATGCAGCTGGGAGTGTTTGTAAGGGACGCCAGAAGAAAAAGGAATTAAACACAAGGAGGAGGGGGTGCTCCGAGAAGTCTGGAAGAAAAGACAAACACGGGATCCAACATGGCTGGACTGGATTAAAATGGCTGGAGTGAAAGAACACCTTTGTGTTTACATAGCCGTAACAACCTGTTTGAACTTTGGTGTCAAACATTACTGATTTCTCCAGCTTGATTAACTTTGGCCTAGTTCTCAACCGGACCTGCAGGGTGATAACAGTGAGGTCATTAGCGCCTCCAGTAAAGTTTCAGCGAATAAGTGCTAAATTTACAGCATGTCAGGGGTTCATGTAGCAATTTGAAGTTGATGGATGCAAAATCCTCTATCTGATAACAGCCTCTGAGCAGCTGTAAAGTGGCCCCACGCGCCAACACTGCGCAGCGGAGTGAAAACACAACCCCAAACCTGGGTGAGCTGCCTCACTCCTACAGACCCTGACAGTAATCAGGAGGAGAAGTGAGTGCTGAGGAAGTGTCAACAGAAACAAACCCAGTGCTTCGTTTGGGCCAGATTGAACTGATAGCTCATTGCCAGTGACATAATTTAGATGAATGGTGGGTGCAATCCATCAGAGGAGTATGGCTGGTGAGGGTGTGAGTGCTAGCGTGGGGAGGAGGAGGGGTGCGACCCTCTCTGTGCTCGCCTGCCAGTGTGGGTATCCCATTACCCTACACCTGTTAACAACGCCAATCCTCTTGTATAAACAGTAAAGTGATCCTTTTATGGAAGGCAGAAGGACAGAAAGCAACAGACAGTCAGACGGAGACGGGAGGAAAAGGTAGAGAAGGAGGACGGGGAAAGGAAAGAGCGGATGAAGCAGGGGGGAATAACGAAATGTTTTCTTGTTTGGTTTTAAAGAGACTTGCACCTCTGGACATGATGGATGAACCCAGTGACTAGGGAGACAAGTCATGGACAGATGGTTGAGATACACGCTCCAATCACAACAGCCCGCCTCTAGACTAAAGCAACAGGGACATCTAGTGGAGTACAGTGTATCGCTCCCAACATTCGATTCCTCCTGCAGGAAATACAGGCAGTGTTGTCCAGAAATCTCAATTTACACTACTTTACACTACGACACTAATAATTTCAACTGCTTAAACAGCTGCAAAGAGAAGATAATTCCTCTGCAGCTGAGTCAGATTATATGAATTCAATTAATCCAAAAAAAATGCTTGCATGACACTGCCTGTGTGACAAGTAGCAGAAGATTTGAACCTATAAAGCAAATCTGTTGCTAATTTTAAAACAAAGATTACTTTTATCATAGCAGACAAATAGGACATTTATAAAACCAGCAAATGTTTGTTTTATTCACCTTAAAATATCTTTTTTTTTATTATCTCTCAACAAGGGCTCATGCAGAAATATGAAAAGTACAACTACTGAGTAAAAGCTATTGTGTCAAGCTGCAGAAGAAATGTAATTTGAGATGGTGAAAATAATACGGCAATAATGAAAAGCCCCCTACAATTTGACTAAATTAGCCTCCGTAGCTTGAGAGTATTGATAATGAGTAGCACACAGAGAAGTGAGTCGACAGGCTTTAAGGTAAACCTTAATGTTTGACTGTGTGCTGTTGATGTTGTCAATCTGATTTATGATAGAAAAAGAAAAAAATATTGAAGTTGTACATGTTTTTAGCTAATTCTTCTCATCCATTTTTAAAATGGGGAAGGCTGCAACATCAACAATAAGTGTAAGGACTGAGTTAAGTGGAATGATTGTTTGCTAAGCGTATATGACTTTCCACCTACCACAGGCATCGTATTCTACAAAATCTGTTCCAAATGTAGTTCAATTTTATTTTTGAAACCAATATTTGTTAAGTCTGTGTCATGGATTTTTATGAAAATCTTACAATGAGATAAATACATAGGCCTTTTGCAAACAGTTACAAGAGATCACCGGGTGCTTTTGGCAATTGCAGTAACCTCAATCACTATGTCGTAACTACAGTTAAAAACATTCAACATTTCATGTGACCTTATAAAATGTTTGTTCCAGAGTCATTTTTCTCAGAGAAACACAGTGTCTATTGAGCTGATTAGCTTAGCATAGCTGAGCCCTCTGTCCAAATCTCTAGTCTAAAAGAAACTTCAGAACAAATTGTGACTTTTGGAAGAATTCAGTGCTGGATCACAGACAACATAATAACTGCATGGTGTGAGGGCAGAACGCCAGTGATTTGATTGACAGTCAGCCTTTTTCTTAAATTCAGCTGATTTGATACAGTAAGACTGTATGGAGAGCACTGTTAAGGCACAAAGCAAAGTTCTACTTAGGCTACAGGTCTATCCAGTTGCAGGCATAGGCATTTTGGTTTAACAGTGCATCCCAGTGGAAATTGTTCAAAATTGAGGTGTTCCAATCCAGACAGATGACTTGAGCTAAAAATATTTGCTTACTTAAAAAGCAGAAGATGGCCAAAATGTGTATACATTAAAAGGTTGAAGGTAAAGACCTGTTAAATTACCACTATTTCTTTGTAAGAATTAGTTGTTTTCACCAATATTACATTAAACAAAGTTGGCATGTGTCTACCTATATATAGTCTACCTATATATTTTAGCTTAACATAGCAAAAATTGTATCAATCCTCTAATTTTCTGCACATATATTTTTCTAAAAAGGCTATTAGAGTTAAGAATAACAAAACACTAAATTAACACTACAGGCCTCACCGGACAATCGGAGAAAACAGATGCTTTCCGAAGACCAGGAAAGTTTCTATTTTTTAAGCAAATTATCACTTCATTAGTGAAGAATTATACATTTTGACTGTGATAATGTAATCAATGTGTGCAGCCCATTAGAACTGAAAAGAAACCAGTGGGAGCTCTAAAAGTGTTCAACTCAGGGAACTTTAAACCTTTGCAGAAACTCATTCAGGAATGTTTTAGTAAATGACATTGCAAGTAATTCCCTCCATTTTCAGCGCATCAGTCCATACTATCACTTATCAGTGAGCTTGTGTAAAAGGCAGTGTGTGGGAGCACAAATGGAGAAAACCAACTAACCACATTTATCCTTCGGTTTTTACTGTCCTCCCTTCCTCCACCCCCTTCTCCCTCTCTCTCTCTCTGTCTCCGCTCTCATATTGTGTCTCTAATGACTCACGTCCATCTAGCAATTATTATGAAATTAAAGCTATTTTCCATGGCCGATGTTTGCCCTGGTAATAACCACACTGAGATAGGCTTCATTCATTTAGCATTTTAGTTCAGCTCAATTCCTGTTGCATTAGCAAGAGGAGCAAAATCAGAGTGTCACTCAGATAGTCTGCTTAATGGTTTGGCGATGGCCTGGCCTTTTTTTTCTCCCTCCTTTCCTTTTTTGCGATCCCCCTAACCCTATCTCTCTGCCAATTACGCCGTTTAATCTATATGTAGATAATGGTGTCCAGGACCTCCCTGTTGAAATGTCAGGTGTGAAGAGGTTATTAGCTAACTTTTAATTACTGTCCATCACTCACCAGCAAGCAGGACAGATTGGAGCTCTCTGAATGGCTGCTTATCTAGTTTCTGAATGTTGGCTGATGCAGAGAAAAGGAAGACATTTAGGAGCTACTAGGTCTCTGACTTAATATTACCATTTTCACACTATTAACTGGACTAAGTGTTTGGAAGAAAGATATGGAGAGGAGGGGGAAATGGTACGGTCAAATGAATCATATGTCAGATAGTTTAATGGTGGCAGACCATGTCTTGAATAGTTCAACAGGAGATTGCTTAAAGATTCAGAGGCAGAAAAGGGGAGCATGAAGGAAGAATCGGGTTGGAACAGGAGAAGAATTGGCTGCACCATTACATGCAGTACAAAAATCCATACCAAGCATCAAAGAAATGTTGCCACATAAAGTGGAGCTGACCTCTTTCTGATTTTCTAAAATAGTAAAATTACTTTTGTTTCTGCAGACAATCAAACATGTCATTCATTGGATGTTGCAAGGAACCTGGAGCTTGGTTGAGGCAGTAATCACACTGTGAGACAGCTATACATTTTCCTCTTTTTCAAATGTTTTGAAAGTCTGCAAACAATTTCCTCGAACACCCCTGACCCAAATCTTACCACCCTCATCTTCCATTTCTGCTCTCCAATACTTTTATTGGGGCCCAGAATAATAGTGCCGGCTATAACCACGGAGCTCAGTTAGTGTTTGGCATGGCTAACTTTACAATATATAGAAAGATATGCGACTAAATTGGTGCATAAATTACAGTAGATCTAACAAACATGATTCAACTTTAAATGCAATGCAAGTTTGGTGAAGTGCATCTCTGGCAATGAGACAGAACTTTGCATTAATCCTTTGGATTAGGTACCCACCATTAACTCTGTCGGTTTATACATATTTACACAGAAAAGCTAAATATACATGATATATGGGTTAATCTTTATCCTCTTAAGACATGACTATTTGGCGCGCAGTTTTAATTTCTTCTAGCAATTTGGGACGAGTACAAACTGATACGTATTAAAACTCAGCCTTGCCTTTGAACAGGAAATTGTTTGTTTTGGGTTTTTTTTTAAAAACCTCTTTGCATAATGACCACGGGTGAATTTTATGATGCCCTGCATCCCCATATGACGGTGTTAGATCTCAGGAGGTTAGAATTATTTTTGACAAACAGCAAGCTGAAATTATACTGTTAGTGTGTCTTAAAATTAGCCAACCTCAACTATATTATTCCCTGATTCATATGTATTTATTTGAACTGCACAGGCAGAGACACTCAAACACACAAACATATATTTGCAGGAAAACCAATCTCTACTCAGCCCTTGAACTGTCTTTGAGCAGATTTACTATTTTAAACTGTGCAGGGCTGAGGGCTGCTGATTACAACACCACAGAGAGAAATACTTCCTGAGCTCACTTCGCCTTCTCCTTCTTTCTTGGCATCTTTTACAGCTCGCCAAAAACGTTCTGTTGGAGGCAGTGAGTTGTTATTTCAGTCCGACATTGTCCCTCTGATGGAAGCTCTGGTTACAGAGATCCCATGTGTTATCACCATAGGCATATGAAAAGTGCTGTCACATTTTTTTATATGAGTGTAGATGATTATAGCCTGAATCCAAACTCAAACAAGGAGTAAAATGAATGAAATTATTGGTGAAAATTTGTTGCCAGCATTCAGTTTTTTTCCTTTTCGTCTGTTTCGGAAACACAAACGTCTGTGGTGTCCCTATAAACCTGAATGCTGGTGTGTTTTTAGAATGAACATCTCTCTAGAAGCCATCATAAAGCCGGTCAGTGTTTTTCATCCCTGCATACCTGCCTTTGAACTGGACTTTGTGTGATATTTAAGACTTTAAGTGGAGCCTCACCATTCTGTTAGGGGGTGTGTATGTGTGTTAAGAATCTGGTCTCTGAGCTCTGTGGTGAATTACAATTGACCCGTGAAGACCGTGCCCCCGTTACTCCTACCTTTGGAAACCCCCCGTCATCTGGATCACATCGAGCTTAAAAGGGGTGCAGAGGAGATCCCCGTTTATCCGACACAAATAGGGGAGAAAGAAGGGTACGCACAAATGAAGGTGCATCAGACAATGTGCTTCTTTCCTTCTGCCATATCCGCAATCACCCTAATTACATTATTTTTTCTCATTTTTAAACAGATAATAAGTTTTAGTCTTTGTAAAAAGAATTAAATGCAATAAAAAATATCGTCACCTCATTGTTCATACTGGGAGATACACTGGATTTAATGTCAACAGTGACTTTATTGTTGACTCTGTGGGTCTCTTACCAGACAATATCAAAGTATAAAGTTCACCAAACCTCACATCTTAGCCATAAATCTTATCACTGGCATTGTGAACTATGTTTGATTGACAAACAGATTTAAACTTAAATTAAACCAGACCTGCAGAGTTTAATAGCACTGGATAAAATCTGAATGTATGGCAGGTAGTTTAAAATCACTCTAGTTACACAGACATGTTCTCTTACTGGAAACATCAGGGGGGGTATCCTATTAGCCAGTAGTAGCTTGGGCTAATAATGCATAAAAACTCTACATCCTCCAGACTGATGATCTGCTGCACCCTGCTGGAGATCTGCAAAAACCTTCCTAACAATTTAACAACATGCAGCTTTGTTTGATTCAGTGCGGACAAATAGGATCCTCGGGTATCAGCAACCAGTATTCAAATCCATCTAACAATTACAAACCATGTAAATTATAAAACTTCTCTGGAATAAAATGTCCAGACAAGCACACACTTCCAGGATATTAGATTGAAATATTTTTAGATCCCCATGCAAGTTTTTGCTTCATACAAAATAAACGAAGAAACCCTGTTACTAAGGTGTGACAATGACTGAATATTTGAAAAGAAAAAAAGTCAGCTAAAGGACTGAATCCAATTTTTTTTTTAAATATAAACTTTAACAAATGTGTGTACGCATGTTTATGTGCCTGTTGAGATACTCGAGCTAATTAAAATCAAGCTACTGCGACAGTATCCACATTTACAAGTTAGCATGTTATTCTAAAACATTGAAATAAAGAACTGCTGACGTTTTAGATGCAGAAAATGTGTTCCTGAACAGAATTCTGCTTCAATGTCTGTGTTGTTGTTGTTATAGCTAAGTTGCATCTGTTTTATTGTTTAATATATCGAGAATAATAGCTGAGAAAAAAGAACAATATCCAAAATCATGCTTTATTTCTGTCACAACAGCTTAGAAAAAGATGCAGAGTTTAGACAAGTGATCCATTAAACAAGGCAGTATAAATATAGTCATATCCATTTGCATTTCTGTTGGAAAGTTTTGGCTATATGCTGTACATCGAGAATAATCTGATGTTCACCCTGGCTGATGTACGGGGCGACCGTTACAAATAAAAGTTTAATAAAATGGGGAAAAAAACAGTAATTTGCCTGAATTACTCTTAGAGATATAATCCTCATTTCTATGCTCAATATGGCTAGCTTGACTTTAAACTTCATTTCCACAAACACGTACACACACACTTCTATTTCAAACACACATCCAAGCATGTCATTAAGTTTAAAAAACATTCAAAAAGTGATGCAGCGCCTCAGTTTCTGAGTGCTTCAGAGGTTCTCACGGCACAAAGTTAGTCATTGTCGTTAGTTTTTGTTAGATTATTAGTTTATTAGTAGGTTAGTTTGTTAGTTTGCAGAGTGCTTCTGAAAGCTTGTGGGGTTAGTAACTGTTAACTAGGAGTGCTGATTTAGGAGAGAAAATAGTGTTGTTCCTTGTTAGAGTGCCCAGCAATAACACAAACTTGTGTTACTGGAAGATGTTTTGGACAGACTCTTCCATGTCTTCACTAGTCCTGCAGGCATGCTTGGGTCTTCTGAGAGCTAATCAAATAACGATTTGTTAGAAGGACCGAGAAGTTAACCTTTCTAGGCTCACCATGGTTGGTATAAACACCAGAAGGGGTTAGTATTGGTGCTGAGGTTTGCACGGCTGACGTCACTCGGCACTACATGTGCCGACAAGCCAGGCACTCATCTGCAGAAGTTGACCACAAAGAGCATGCTCAGAGGCAATGAACTGCTTCCTAAAAGATGTGAGTTAAGCATGTGAGATGAAGCTGTTTGGACTTAGAATTTAGATTAAAAATGTCATCTTTTTAATTATTACTGTTATTATTATCATTAATATCATTATTATTATTATTATTATTCCATTTGTGGTCAACTCAGTTTTGCCAGCAGCTGTTGCAACTCTTCCCCGCTTGTGATCAATAACTTCCCCTCCCAGGTCCTGAAACCCTTCTTCGTATGCTCATTCTAACACTTCTGTCAATCACTCTCCTCCTGATTTATCAATCTAAAACGGGCAACTCTAAAAGAAGGATTGCAGGATCGTGTGAGAGGAATGTGTGCCTCAGACTGTGGACATAAAGCAGAGGGTTAGTCAGGGGTTAGAAATGCAAGCCATCAGCATTCTCAACACAGGTTAGTAATCCTCCAACTGTTAGCAGACATTAGTACTGTTAGATATTAGTCAGATACTGTTAGTACAATCCAGACCTGGGTAAAAGGCTATTTGCGCATAATTGTTAGCATTTGCTGTAAATTTGTTTAAGTGTTAAATGGGGATGTTGCTGGAATCAGGACAGCTTAATTCAAGCCAGCAGACATCATTTAGAGAACTGCACAACCTTAATTTCCAATGACATCCTTGAAATCACAAGTGCAACCGCTGCTTCAATGAGGTCGTAACAAATGCTGAGAATCATTAGTAAATAACGTTTTATCCCTTATCTGGAACATTCGGTGACTGAAAGAATTGTAAATCTAGCTGCAGGCCCATTACAGTACAAACACATCTTATCCAACTTAATGTGACACACATGCACACGTTCAAGTAGAAACACATACACAAATGGAGCACGTGCATTGACACGCATGCACTCAAACACACACTCCCACACGTGCACACAACAGAATATGTTGTGAATAGTAGATTAAAAATAGTTAGTATCTCTCTAAACTTAATGGTTTCATAGCAAACAAAAAAGTGTGAATTACACACCATTAGAAGGCGAGAAAAATCAGTCAGTCTCACACACTCTATAATATATTTTTGTCTTTACAGGCCTATATTATAAAAGCTTTCCTTTTCTGGGTCTGGTATCAACACAGGCTGGTTTTCATAAAAACACACTCAGGGTAGCCTTGGTAAAACACAACTTCTAGTAAAGCCTGTGTTATACAGAGGGAAGTGGTCAAATTGTTTGAAAAAGTAACTTGTAACAGAGTAAAGAGGTCATCTGACCAAAATAACTGTTCGGTGGCAACAGCCAATTTTCAGTGGAAAAATGAAAGAGAGAGACATTAAAAGGTACAAGACAGACTGGTCAATGACAGCAAATGACTGTGCACCGCCCTGGAAAAACCCTCTTGTAAAATCTGGCCACAATGACAAAGCAGTGGCTGCATTATTATCTATTTTTTCAATTCATTTCAATTTATTTATATAGCACTTAACAAACAGCTTCTGCTGACCAAAGTGCTTTCCAATACATTAAAAAAAAAAAATTATCTATTTTCACTGATACACAGAAGCGGGAGAAGCTGCGTCTTGGTGGGGAAACACTTTATGATGGTTTTTCTTCTTTTTTGAAGCTGAAGGACAGCAGAAATGGCACCATGTGTCACTGCAAGAGAAACAGTGCAGATACAGTGAATGATATATATTTTTTGTTACCTTTTCAGAACTAAACATAAACATTTTGCTGTTGGTCTCCTTTACTAAAAAACATGTTCTTAAAAGAAATAACATTACTCTGCTCTGATAAAATGCTAAATATTTGTGGGTTTTGTTGTGTTTTTCGGATAATCCTGTGTATCCTGTGAACCTGAGAAGCAGATTATGCTAATCATATTTTGTCATGGTTTGCACTTTGAGGTTGGTTTATCTTCCTTTTCAATTTTAATCCTGGAGAGGAAGTATAGTTTCAAATTCAAATGAAAAATATGTCAATGATTTAAGAAAACCGCTAATCAGTTTGCCATTTATCTGCATTCCATGCGCTCTGAAGCTAAACACAAATACAAGAGGACACATGCTGCATGTGGGCTAGAGAGACAGCTAGTCCATAAAAACGGGCCCTTCAGTTTATATCTATCTAGACTTATATAACAAGTCACAGTGCAGAGTGTAAAGTGAATATGAGGGAAATAAAAGTCACAGTGGTGTAAATCTGATAGACCCTGTACCGGTCACTGAAAGCAGCCCAGAAAGAAGGCCATGGAACGATCCCACCGGAGGTACAATGAGGTCCAGTCAAGCCCCAGTCTGCTTTCCCATCAGTGTAACTGGAGATGAACACATAACACAAAGCAGCAGAAAAGTGGGACACAACTCAACTGTGTTCCCAAGAGACGCCTAAAGGGATCAGGCTTCTTGCAATTTATTCTTTCTCGCCTTCCTTCTGTCTGTTTCAACTCAAACAAGCAAAATACAGTCAGCTTCCTTGAGCGATAATATATGATTAAGTGGCTAAAGGCTATTAAATTTTCTAATCAGCCATAAACAATAAATAAATAAACTATTCCCTGGTGTTTTTAACATCCAATCCAGCCTGTACACATAACCTGTCCTGCTGTTGGATCCTCCCAGGGTCCTGGTTGGTGTCCTGTCAGCTCCTCTGGAGATGAATCCGGTCCATTCAACACTCACTCCAGGTTACCTAAAAACCAAATCCATATCAGTGTACTGTAGGTGGAACCTATTTGCTTCACATTTTATTGTAATGCCATTGATTGCCTCATAATAGCGTAAAAACAGCTTTGGGAGATCAAATTAAAATTGTATGCTGAAAATCTACTGCGTTTTCTGTAAATAACCGCATCTACATTTCCTACACAGTATGGAATTGGGGAGGGAATGGCAGGGCCTCTCTGCATTGAGGAAGCATGTGGTTTTAAAATCTAACAGGCAGTCTCAGTCCGACTGAAAGAGTTTGATTATCACAGAAATAAAAGTTGAATGTAAAGGCCTAACAGATTAATTGGAATTCAGATTTATTTGCTTTTTCTTACCTCAGGTTCCGCGCACCTGTACGCCGCATCATACGACGCGAAAACCTCGACGCTTCTTCGACTTTTCCTCCTTCCTCTTCCATCCCATGGGCAAAATGCAGGAAATGTTGCCACCCATGGACTGGGCGCAGTGGGAGCGCCTGCGGTGGAAGATCGGTCTCTCCCCGGACCGATTCTCATTAACGCTGCGCGTCCCGGTCATGGCTGCCGAGCGGAGACAAGCAGATGTGGGAGTGCCAACAACAGCTGCGCACTGACGGGGATCAGTTCAGGGAAACCGAGATAAGGTGGAGACGGAAGCCAAGACAAAAGCAAAACCTGAGATACTACAGACAACAGTGACTCCTTTGACTGCGCAAACCTGAATTAATCAGCGGTCTCGGTCTCCAGCTGCTGCCACAGGTTTATGGTCCTTTGTATGCGCCCCCTTTATCCACCATCTGTGTTTCCTGGGCAACCGAGGACTGTCTGCAGGCAACACACAAGCTGCTGGAAGCACTGCAACCACCTCCAATCAAGACGCACCACGGATATGTGCTGTGATCATTGTCTTGTTGCTGTAACCCAGTGTTTAATTTTCCTTCTTTATCATCAGCTGATTTATTCACGTAAATTACACTTATTATTTTGTTCTTCCTCCTTTCGTGGCAATTTAAGACTTTCTCTTCAAGATTATTATATCACCACCACTATCCGACCCGCCCACCACCTCAAAAGACACTAGTATAGCCTAACCATTTTCACATTTGCTAGACGGAAATAGATAATTAGAGCCTAAATATGTAAATATAAATATATTTGCTACAGGAAAAGCGGTGATGTGGCTCAAACTGAATGAAAGCTGTCATTCAAGTCTCTGACATATTTAGTGTAGCTGAATGAAAGTTAATAATGTAAGCTGAGAAAATACTGAATACTATAACAATACACCAAAGCAGATGTGTTGAGGATATTTGACAGCAGCTTTTCAAGAAAAAAAATTGCCAACTTGCCAAAAATAAATAACTTACATAGAGGAAGGGAGACAACTAGAAAGAAAGAGGAAGGTGTGTGCAACTGTGAAACAATAGAAACAGCACAGCAGACTGGTCGCAGCTCGATCATTTGTCTCTAAAATCTATCAAATAAAGACAATATGGCTGTTCTTATGCATTTCTGTGACATGGACTAATTGACATGGATCACAGACCAGTCCATTAAATTTCCCAGTACATTTTAAACATGGTAATATAGTGACTTGGTCAGAAATTAGATAGCATACAGCTAATTACAGTGACAAATAAATTTTTAAACTACGCATTTATAGGGAAGTCTCTTCATATATTGTTATAGTTTAGCATTGAAAATTAAACTAACGTTTGTTTTTTTTTAATTATACCTGACGCTCCATCCAGCTGGGGGCGACAAGCACAGAAACATCTATTGCAAGCATTGGCGCTCAAAGGGATTTGGCCTTCTTCGGCCGCCATAGTCCTGAATATAACAACATGGTTCGTGTGTGTCGTTGGCGCCATTCTCCAAAACAAGAAACGAGAAGGGGAAGGTTTTCGGCCTTTATGCATCCTGCGTGTCCCGCGGGTTTATCGGGCTTGTGCCGGATCACAGAACATCTCTATGTGAGTAATGGCAGAGCGGCTAACGACTCCCGCCAGGTGACGCGCAACGGAATAACCTGCATCATCAACGTTACTGAGACCAGGAGCGGCTCTCCTCCTCCAGGAGTAGAGTATATCCACATCCCAGTCCCAGACTCCCCCTGGACTCCTCTCAGAGATCACTTTGACGATGTGGCGGACAGAATCCGGGTGACGGCGGAGCGCGGCGGCCGCACGCTGGTGCACTGTCAGGCCGGTGTGAGCCGCTCCGCCGCCCTGTGCATGGCTTACCTGATGAAGCACCGCGGGGCGACTCTGCTGGAGGCCCACAGCTGGGTGAAGAACTGTCGTCCCATAGTGAGGCCGAATAATGGGTTCTGGAGGCAGCTGGTCCAGTATGAAATGCAGCTACGTGGATCCAACTCAATCCGCATGGTTTCCTCGCCCATAGGAGAGATACCTGACATTTATGAAGAGGAGAGCAGGAACATGGTGCCTTTGTGAGGAGATGTTTCTCACTGATGGGATAAATTGTCCTGACGTCTGATGTTTATTACTATAGCCATCTTAAAAAACTTCCCAGGGTTAGAACATATAGTTATCAGCCTGTATTCACTCATGTACAATATACTTTTTTCATTAAAAATATTTGCTTATTCTTGTACTTTTATGTCTGTATATGATTCAGGTTTCTACATGCGTCTGTAACCTGGTCCAAAACTGGTTGTGGGCAATGGACTTGCATCGTACACTTCTCTAAACCCACGTATTTGTGGAGCACGGAAAGTTTCCCCTCAATTTTAAAAAACTCAAACTCTACCTGCCTCAATCTTTGCAGTGAACTAACATTAACACGGACAAATTTTGGTTCCCATTAAAATGTAGACTACATTCAGGCATGGGTGTAGGTTTGCAGTGAAGATGTAAATACAGCCTTAACAGGCCCATATCAAATAAGTGTTTCTTTGCTTCCTGCTGTGGCCCTCTGTCTCTCTACTTGCTTAATCATTTCCTCCTCGATCTGAATTGTCTGGCAGCTTTGATTCAGTCCCCTGACAGAACAGCACATTGTATGTTAAACAATTGACCGTTAAAACGTATGACTTCCTTGACAATCGTAGACACGTGTCCCTCTTCAACCACGTCTTTAGGATGTTGACTCACTTGACTTCTCAGAAGCAGGTGACTTTAACATGGGCCACATTATATTCCTGTGTATGTTGGATCTTAAATCTCTACAGCAGCTGCCACTCCGAAAGCACTAATTCACATGAGAGAAAGTACAAAAATCTTTTATTGAAGGTTTTGCTCTCATCCATTCAGCATTAAGTCTTTTCAATAAATGGAGATCTTTAGTTATAAGAATTTTTTTATTTTTTTTATTTGACTAAGTATGACCAATTTCAATTGTAGAATAGTAAATATCTTATTTATGTTGTTTTTTCTCTCTCACACACTTACAATTTGGATGTAGTCCAACAAAGAAGCAAAAGGGTTACATTTATTTTCACAGATTCAGCTCTTTGTGTACCACCTTCTAGAAATAATCTGTCACTTTAACAGAAACAGGCACAATACAACAGCCAGAGACTGAATCACAGTAAAATATAACTCAAAATTTGGCACTGTTCTGTCATCTCTAAAGAGAAATGCACAACTATGCACCAGGAAAGATTAAATCCTATGTATTAGTGGTCATTTCCACACAAATACATTTCCTAATAGTGCATTTCCAGCAGTCAAAGTAAGGACTGATCTCTTACAGACATATCTACCATTTCAGTCAGGAGTCCCAACACAAAGTGGTTCTAATTAAAATGATACAAAAAAATGGGACTAACTGTAGGGCAATCATACAGGGAACAACAGTTTCTAACACTAATCACGAAATATTAATGTTCTTCTTCAGTTATCGATAAATCATTAGGCAATTCAACAAATAAATTACATTAACATGGCTTATTGAAGTAGATGTTGCAATTTCTAATGTAAGACAGGACAAAACAGCTTAGTAGCTACAATAATATCCTGAGTCAGGACCATCGGTTGGACAGATTGCCTAAGAAGTGGAAACACAAAGTGCAAAAACTGCATGCTTACTTCACCATATTTCTCTCATTGTCTCAATAAGGCAACAGTGTAATCTGCATAGTCATGCAATAAACATCTAAAAAGGTACAAAAGAGAAGACTTTAATTTAACACAGGGCGAACTTAAGCAATGTGCACCCCAGACATCCAGCGCGAGGACCCACTATCCTTCATCTGTACAGCTGCTCAGGGCAACGACTTCCACTGGCTGAGATCACATCTGAAAGATAACAGAAGAACAATTAAAGTAAATGCACACACATTTATTTATTTATATTATATATATATATATATATGTATGAACTTACATGCTGTTCCAGCTTCTGGTAGTCTGCCGATTTAGGTCGGCGTATGGATCTGTTTTTCTTTCCTTCCAAAACAAAGGCTATTATCTGGATGACACAAAAAAGTAGATAAATTATTAGTAATCAATTAAAAGCCACTAACAGGGAAATGTAAAATCTTTTCATTTTCCAAAGAGAATTCACGTATAATGTTGTTTATATAAGGCTACCATCTGAACTTAGTAGCCTTAATTTTGCTTAAGAGTTAAATTAAGAGTTGCTTGCTGTCCTGTGTGTACACTTGATGTAGGAGGGATTTTGCTCTGGGTTTTCCGTTTCTAACCCAAGCCAACCTCAAACTAGATGCTCTAACCTGCTTCGTACCTCACAGTAGCACCGATGGCCTCATTTGGAACAACAAATGAGTGCATCTCCTACAATGCTGAACCCTTCCTTTAAGATTCTGTAGGTTGGAAATGTTTTATTTTCATACATTGTTTGCACTTAACCATTAAGCTGCTCAGAATTTTTTTGTGAGTTAAATCCAGTCATTCTAGGTCACATAATGGAAACATCTGCTACAGAGCTAGCCCTGTAAACTGAGTTTCATGAAATTTCCTGTTATTGTTTCATGAGCATATAGACAAAAAAATACAAGATGTATAAAATGTTTGGAAACATGCTTCAGAAATTCTGGGTGGCAAGTACCTTGCGCTTGTTGTGGTAAGTGATGTAGAGCGCGGCCACCACCACAGCAGTGAAAACAAGGTAAGCAAAGAAGTGACTGCTTTCCTCCTCCTCCATTATTTGATTTGGGTCATGCTGGAAATTCCCTTCATCTGTTTGTATCTTAGGGTTCTCTTGTTGTGGGTTTTTATTCTTATCTTCACTCGCCTTAACACCAACTCCTCCTTTCTCTCCAGAGTGGTTTTCTGGTGCTAGATTGGCATTTTCTTCAGACTGTGGAGATTTTCCAGACTCATCTGCAGGATCTTTTGCTCCATCTAGCACATTTTGGTTCTTCATTGGTTTGTCTGCAGTTTTCTGATTGGTGCCTTCATCAGTCTGTGGAGCCTTTCCAGAATCACTGTCTAAAGGATGTGATGTGTGTTCCTTCTCTGGACTCTCATTGGGTTTCTGATTGGGATTTCCTTCAGACTGTGGAGACTTTCCAGAGTCCTGATCTGCAGAATTTGTAGCTTTATCCAGCTCATTTTGGTTCTTTGTTGGTTTTTCTGCAACGTCCTCAATTTCATTTTCTTTAGAATGTAAAGACTTTTCAGAGTCCATATCTGCGGGATCTTTACCTCCATCTGACACATTTTGGTTCTTTGTCGGTTTGTCTGCAGTTTTCTGATTGGTGCCTTCATTAGTCTGTGGAGCCTTTCCAGAATCACCGTCTGAAGGATGTGATGTGTGTTCCTTCTCTGGACTCTCATTGGGTTTCTGATTGGGATTTCCTTCAGACTGTGGAGACTTTCCAGAGTCCTGATCTGCAGAATTTTTAGCTTTATCCAGCTCATTTTGGTTCTTTGTTGGTTTGTTTTCAAGGTCCTCAATTTCATTTTGTTTAGACTGTAAAGACTTTTCCAAGTCCTCATCTGTCTGATCTTTATCTTCATCTGACAAATTTTGGTTCTGTGTCGGTTTGTCTGCATTGTTATGATTGGTGCTTTCATCAAACTGTAGAGAATTTCCTGAATCAGACTGTCCAGGTTCGACTGGCACATTGTCTCCCTTCACTGGATTGTCATCGGGTGTCTGATTGGCATTTCCTTTAGACTTTCCAGATTCCAGAGGTTTCTGTCCAGCTTTATCGTCTGGGGCCCTAACATGTCGTACAGGGGTCCCTGTGAATTGGAAAATGAACAGTGAAGTACCAGGAAAGCAACAGAACATCAAACTACAAAGTTTTTAATACATACTGGGAAGGGTGACAACATAGCACAAATCCTCTCTGCTCCATCTTACCAACTGCCAGAGAATTTTACAAATGATTTTAAGATTTCACCCTGGCTTTTATAGCAGTGAGTCATCAGGCATCTGTGTGTATCTGGGAGCTTCAGGCACAATCAATATGAAACCTAATTAATATCATTAGGTCAGTGTAAAAAGTGGGTGTAAATTACATTACAGAGCAAAATATAAAACATTACAAAACACTTTAAGATCTCAACCTTGCAACTGTAGAGACTTTTAGCTGTCAATATTAGCTCTAAAAACATTACACAGCTTCTGACTGGCACAGCAGCAAGAGCCTGCAAAGTGCAAAGTGCCTAGCTTAAAGCTCCTGTTACTAAATTTGTACCTACCTGACAGAAAGATAACTGGCTCCATTAACCAATTCCCTACAATATGTTGGGATCATGTTAATGCGTGTATAAAGACATTTAAAATTGTGGTGGTGGTGGTGGTGGTGGTGGGGGGTAAAGTTACCTAAACAAAACCAAACAATCACAACGCCCCTGAGGACCCCACGTCGTCATGGATTCCCTGCTGACCTCTAGTTTAGATTCATGCACCACACCCACTGGAGATATCACATTATAAACAAGAAAAATCCCCGCACTGGAAAAATACGCTCTGGCTGGATAATATCTCATTACAATCGGTAGCATTATCCTTTTTTTTTAATCGTAAAACGTGACGCGATTTCATCTTTTGAGTTCCTTTTCTGGTAAACTCGTCAAAAAGTAAACATGACCCGTACTACAAAGGTCTATAAATTATCGCGCCTCTCTAACAGTTTTTAAAGGTGTACCTCTGGGGGGCACTAAACGTCTTTCTATGTTGAAACATGATGTACACTGTAAATAAGATTTACAGCCCTGCTTATCGACGCTGGATTACAAAGTAGGCCAAGCTAAGGACCAGGCCTCTGAAAGTTTACCAAAAGTTATCAATGTATTTTAATCCATAGGATATTTCCCCAAATTTTCCACTTCAACTGTTTTATTTGTAGTTCTCTTACATCCAAAACAGCGACACGCACAAATCCCCACACTCACACGGATACATATATCAAGGGTATATTTTTCTGTTTAAACATAAGGAAAATGTGTATATGGACGTGAAATCATTACATGAAGTGTTGCCTTAGAATATAATTGTTGAATACCGGCTAAATGGGCTAAAATTAAATGCAGGGAAGGCTAACGTTCTTACAACGATCAAATGCTAATTAAAACGATATAAAAACTATATTCACCTGTGACCAGGCAGCAGCAAAGAAGAATGGAAAGTGCCAGAAAAGTCGCTTTCATTGTGTCCTCTGCGTACACACGAAGACGAAGCTCGAATCTGTCTAAATGAATCTGTCACTCCTTTCAACTCGAACCACAAGCCTCAATCCGTGTTGACAAACGAAAGTCGACAGGTTGGACGGTCTGACAAGTCCTGCTCTGCTTCCGTGTACAAACTGTCCTTCTTCTGCTGCTGCTGTTGTTAATACAGCTGGGGGGTTGCTGCCACTTAAAGGCTAAAATTGGTATTGCAGCGCAGGGAAAAGGAAAGCTTCTGCTGGGGTAAATGAACAGCCACGAATATTTGCATTACACCAGTTATCACACTGCCTCGCAGAACATAGGGTCTTTGATGCGTTTTTATCATATGTAAAAAATCGTATGAATATCTTTGTATGTCAACGCATGATGTTGTTTGACAAGTTATACAAAAGTTCACTTCAGACTTAAGAAACATTTAGCCTAAAGAAACACTTCTTGTCCTCATCTAGCCAGAGTAAGATTTGAAAATCTTTTTATATTGCTATACAGCTTAATCAAAACTCTGACTTTAACAAGCTGACATCATTTCCCGAAGTCTCAATAAAAGGTTTGTGACATTCTTTGGTGAAAATAAAACAGAAAGACTTCAGCAGCTCACAGCGTCCATTAATTTACGGATGTATTTAACTGGCTTATTTTAGGGGTGTGGAGAGACCCATGACTTGCGTGAAAAAGAACTGCACGAGTTATGTTTTTTCGGAGTTTTTGAGGTGGTGGTGACATAAAATACCTGAATAAAAGGAAAACAGAGAGAAATATCATTTTCCATAACGTGTCCCAGTAAAAAAAATGATTCGAGTCATTCTAAAATATCATATTTAATAATTAACCACAAACAAGATAGAGGAATGACTTCTTCAACAAATGTTCCATACTTTAGTGCCAAAAATGGCTGTAGTTGCATTTTTATGACACATACAGTGGGCGACAGCTTGGTCTTACAGGATGAAGGATGTTAAGCAACGAAGGATGTTGCTTAACATCCTGTACGAACATAACTCAAAACAAATTCACTAACTTTGTCAGCTGAGCACTGGCTGAATTAAATATATGCTACCTTATGAAATATAAGATTTTTGTCATCATTAAAAACAATTTTTTTATCAAGTAGAGAAAAGAAATGTTTAAACTATTAAATTGTTCCTCCAAAACAAATATGCACATGCTCTATATGCAGATGAATCCAGTTAAAAAAGAGTGTTTGCAGAGGTTTTATCAGCCGTTTCACTCAGATGAATGGCAGGAAACGTGACTCCAAACAACAAAACTATCAATGGTAACAATGGAAAGGATTATAGAGCTCTGTCAATAAGATAATTCACATGTCAATATATAACTTGGCAAAAGATGAGGACTGTTTCCAGGCTGCTGTGTCTAAAAGGTGGTGCAAAAACAATAAAAGTTTGAATGTTATATAAAGAAAACATAAAGTTTGACATTGGAAAACAACAAATAAGCACAGATAATACATAAACAGCCAATGCTTGTAGTCCAGTAGGTTGAAAGACCAACTGAAGGTAATAGTTTATTATCAGAAAAGTCAAGCATCGGCCCATATTAACCCATAAACAGAAGGAAAAAAGTGCAGTGAGCTTAACAGAGAAGCAGACATAGTGTGGAGGATTGGATGATGGTGATTCAGTGATGAATCATGAATTTACATTGAGCAGGGAGAAGATGCTCGCTTGCTGGTCTGGTGCAGATCCACTGGTACCTAAAAAGGTTGCTCAAGAAGACAAACAAGCTTCCAAAGTCATTGGCAATGAGGGGTTATATTTGAAGTGAACAACCATGGGAGATGGCAGTCCCCGCCTCTACAGTAAACACACAGGTTTGCATTGAAATATTTGACATATTGGATATATTTCTCTTTCCATCAGTTGAAAGGTTTAGTGATACTGAAATAATGTTGTAATGTTGTCAAGTAATGGAATGGAATGGATGGAATTAAAGGGTTCATGACAAA
>JAVQJG010101416.1:0-11364 GCA_036024015.1 Craterocephalus amniculus
TCTTCTCTTCTCTTCTCTTCTCTTCTCTTCTCTTAGGTCAAAACTAATCCGATGTGATAGAGTTTATTCAATATGTTAAATGTAAAAGAACTGCCTGTAGCTAAAAGAGATCCAATTTATTAAATTGAAAATTAAATGAGCCGCCAGTAGCGTAGAAAAGTATTGTTTTAGAAGTGTCCACCTAAAAACTACAAATCTGACAGTACACAGTGATAAGACTTCTTTTTTTATCTCTCCACTCTGACATGTCATACGAGATAAAAGTAATTGCTGAGGATGAACCTGGTTTCTGCAGTGGTAGAAGTGAGTAATTACTAATAATTGATTACATTTAGGCTCAATCCACTGAGGCAGTCTAGACCTTGATCTAAATCTCCAAAGACTCTTGCCATCTCACAACATAAAGAAGGAAGATGGTGCACTCACATATTTTGACTGTGACATGAAAGAAAACTGTCTTTAATGTAGATGCATTAAAGCAGTCACATCGCATTAAGCGTGTACTTCCTTGCGCAGACTGTATTGTCATTACCACCGCGGCAAGCCGTGGAGCAAAATCACCAAGGAGAGCTGTGAAGAGTTCAGTCTACACTTCAATTATCAAGGGGCAACTTTTTCTGAAAAGAGATTTCACTCGACTGAGAGTATCTCAGATCATGATGGAACTCTGTGACAAATCAATTTAACAGGGGGAGATGTGATGCTCCCGGATGTATATTTTGTAAGCCTTTGTGTGGGCGTATCAATCCTTAGTTTGTGTGAGGGTAGGTCTTTACACTAGCTGCCTTCTTGTGTTGTTCAAAGGTCTAGACTGACAGGGGAGCAAATTGAATGTTAAAGCCAACGTCTGTGAACATATGCAGCTGTTATTGTTAGCAGCTTTATATCTGCTGATGCCAATATGTTCGTAAATCAACAAAGAAGTGGCTGTCCGTGTGTCCAATAGATGTGGATTTTCAGAATATTCTCCTGTACTGCTCATATTTATCTTTAATGGAGGTACCAGACTACTTTGTGTTTGCACAGTAGACTCTGGACAAAATCTATGATAAACAAATAAACCACGTTTGAGCAATGTTCACAGGGAAGCACTCTTTGCCACTGCTTTTTTATGATACGTTGATATTGATTGGACAGAATACTGGTGAAATTGTTGGCCAGCCAAAGAGAAACTGCGTTCTTAGAGGAAGATTGCCAGCAGAGAAGAGATTCTCAGTAGCTTTTTAAAGGCTCCCTGACATTTGAGGGCTTCAAAAGAATAAATTATTACTTAACTCACTGAGTATCGAACCACATGTGGTACAGCATTAGGCATTTGATTAATGTGGTGAAATTCTTTTTTATCTTTATTGATTCATTTGATAAAATGTAAATATGTGAAATTCTCTTATCTCTGTTCAACATCTTTGTAGGCTGAAGATCCCAGTTAAGCTTAAAATAATTTATATGCATGCCAAATCTGAAAACATGGTGACATTTTTTCAGTTTTAACATAACTTTTTAAGTTCCCTGCAACTCCAAAATCTGCTGAATGTCTGGATTGACTATGGTGACTCAATTTGTGCAAAGTTTGCTGCTAGAGAAGGATTCTCATGCTCCTCTTTTGAAGAGTGGGGTGTCAGTGAACTTTGCAATAATAATAATAATAATAATAATGATAATAATAATGATAATAATGATAATAATAATAATAATAATATATTTCAGGACTACCTTTCAGGACACACAAGGCCACTTAACAACATTTATAAATACAAAATCCTCAAATTTTTTCCATGTTATACCGTATTTAGTTTGTCATTCATTTGATAGCCAAATAATCCAGTGTCTGCAAACAAAACTAAAAATGGAGAGCTGACATTTGCATAATGACAATTCTAAAAACAGAACACCAGCACTGTGACTATTGCAAGTTTTCCAGCTAACAAATTTTCAAAGCATCCTGCTTACCCCAATAATGTAAAGAATATCAATTCTTCTTGCGATTTAAATATATCTTGAAGTTGTGATTTTTTTATACACTATGGCGTCCTCATATGATTCTGGGTCTCACAAAGGCTTAAATATTGAAGGCAGAGGATTTTAGATACTTTCTCCTTTGCTGAATTCATGGTATCAGCAGCCCAATCAGATTTTTTTCAAATCAGTTTTACAGGTCTCAGCTGATTTGACTGTTTCATTTTTGTCAATGATGCTTAGATCTTCATGGTTAAAAGCCTTATTTGCCATCTCTTTTGTCTTGAAATCCATTTAATTCTCTGTGTTATTTAGGCCTTCATTCTACTCAAGTATAATAATCTAAAATTTGTACTGTTTTCAGTCATTTCTTTATGACTTTGGCAACATGGACTTTGGCTCAATGTTTGTTCATTGTTCCGCAAAACCTACTCCTTTCTCTCTTTTTCAGACTCCTGGTTGTTCTTCAAGATATTTGTGTAGTATTTTCTTTTTCAAGGACTGTCCAAAGTCTAACGATCAAAAAGACATTACAGTGCATTTTGATGTAAGCAAGACATTTCAATGCTAAGATCCATGTTCCAAAAGGCACAAATGGTGATGGAAATATATTACTTTGGGATTTATTTTTGGTAATGTCAAAATTAACGGCATCAGGAAAAATGAGGACTTTTCTGAAGTAAGACAGCGGGCTGGCAGAAGAACGACAAAGCGTTGGGCAGTATTGTACTTCTCACAAAGCACTAATCCATCTAAACTGAAAATAATAGAAATTGACAGAGTCAAGAGGAAACATCTTTATTTGCCCCCAATCCCCTCAATTACACCAAAGATTAGGAAAGTGGACCTTCACCCTACAAAATCCCCAACAGATCATCCTCATCCTTACTTTCACCACTTCCCACCAACCGAAATTCCCAAAGGAGATGATGGAGAAGGTTGATAATGGGCTAAGTTCTAATCCACAGACCAACATGGCTTTGCCCGCCATAAACTCCTTCCAGTCCCTCCCGTCCCACCATACCAGATCATCTCCATAGTCTGCGGTATGAATGCTGAGGGTCAAAGCCATGATTTTGCCAAGGACAAGCTGGGACCTGTTTGTAAGAAAGTTCCAAAATACCTACACTGTTAGGTACCAGAAGGAAAAATGTAGCTCCGTCAAAACAGAGAGCTGCATTCTTGAAGGTTTTCAAACATACCTTGAGAGCCACAGTGTGACCCCAAACAACAGTTAACAATTCCAAACCCATGAAGTAAGCTTTATTGAATATTAGGTCGGAAGCAGGAAAAACATTTTTAAATCATGCTGTCATTACTGAGCACAGCCTTGATTGATGTTTGTAGCTAAAACTTTATTAGATCAAGATAGCAGCATAGCTGTTATAATAGACAACCCCTCCTAACGTCTGTTTTATCTGTTATGTCAGAGAAGACAGGAGAGGAGGGATAAGTTGCAGTTTTATTCAATGAGTAATATCAATGCCAGCAGTAATCTTATGAAACTTTTTCTCCTTTTGAAAATGTGGCTGTAAACTTAAAGGCCTCATCCAGACTCTTTTTTCTAAATATCTGCAGGCCTTCCAATACTCCAGTTTTTATGATGATTTTAGTGAACTTCTGTTAATAAAATGTGTTGATTTTGACTGTATAATTATTATTTGTGATTTTAACATCCATGTTGACAACTCACAGGACAAAGCCTTTAAAGACCTGAGAAACAGTCTGAACAACTTTGGGTTAACTCAGCTCATAAGAAAGCCTACACAAATGAGGGCCACATATAGATTTACTGATTTCGATAGACTTAAACATTTCCAAAATTACTTTAAGGGATGTGGACCTGTCTGATCAATACTGAGTCTTAGTTGAGAGCATTATTCCTGTTCACACAAATATGTCAAGAGAGATAATCACAAAATGGTGTATAACTGAAAATACAAGCAAGATGTTTAAGTTCCTCTCTTTAACATCTGTCCTGTCATATGGTTAAGTCAATGAGCTTGTCACTAGTTTCAGTATTATAATGTCAAATAGTATGGATGCTATTGCTCCTACAAAGCTCGAGGATATTTTGGGAAGGAAAAAGAATCCATGGAGAAATTCTGTGCTGGTGAAAAAAAAAAGTGTCAGAAAGATGAGTGCAGAAAGGAAAAACACAAATCTACAGGTTCATTATGACGTTTATGAAGAAAAACTATACTCTTATAATATACAACTGAGGGATTCAAGAAAGTTTTGTTTCTCTGACATTATTATTAAAAAATGTGAGGCTTTATTCACTACAGTCTCCATACTAACAAACACTCCTCTGTCAGCAGAACCTGAACTTTATTCAAACAAGGTTTTTCATGAATTTGCCAAAAATCTTCACAGACAAAATTCAGATGCATCAGACATGCAGTTGATTTATTAACATTAACTGCAGGTTTATTAAATATATTGCGTCCTTTGAAAAACAATTTTAACGACATGACAGTTTTAATTTCTATGATAGCAAAAACTGATGCCAGTAACAATTGAGGAAAGTTGTGGATAATTTTTGTTATTAGGACATTCACATATTAAAAAAGATGAACACATTTACCATCAACATCACTAATTCGTTGTTTGTCAAATTTTTTCTTCTTTACAGTTGTCACAAGTTATAAATCAACACCATATAATGAGAATGTAGCGACATGTAAACCAACTGTTTTTTTTCCTCTCATCAGTGATCCAAACCAGCCAGTTCCTCAAGATACCAAGTTCATCCATACAAAACCTAACCGTTTTGAAGAGGTTGCCTGGTCTAAATACACCCCTAAAGAGCAGATGTACCTCCACATTGGCCTCAAGCCTCGTGTCAGAGACCACTACCGTGCCACTAAGATCTCCTTCTGGCTCCAACTGGTCCCTCATTTGCATCATGTCAATGAACTCCTACAGTCGGTGTCTTCCTTCACCCACAGTCCCTCTCCGCAGGATGACACTCCCTACTCTTACACTAAACGTCTATCCAAAGGTTGGCCTCCCAGCAGTACACGTCATCCAGGCTCACAAGGAGGCACTCCGCAGCCACCAGAGTCAGCTTTAGGCCAGGATGGAGGGGAAAATGGCGTTCGTATCCCAAATGAGGACTACTCCACTGAACTCTCTGTGACAATAGCAGTGGGAGCATCCCTGTTGTTTCTAAATATACTTGCATTTGCTGCCTTGCTGTATAAGAAGGACAAAAGGCGTCTGGAGCATCGCAGGCCACGCCCACTTCCTCCTCCTAGAAGAGACATCACACCTGCAGATGTTGCAGCCCACCTGCAGGGGGAGGGGCTGATGTCACTACAGGTGAGTAAAACTATTCTGCATGTCTTAGTCACAACTCCTTTTTCGCAAATCCAAGTCAAGTCTCAAGTATTTGACCTTAAGTGCAAGTCAAGTTCCAGTTCAGTTTTAGTTGTGATGCGTAATCTGCCATGCGATGCTTGCTGTCGGGTTTGCTTAGAAGACTGCATTATAATATCCAAGAAATTTAAAATCTGTACTCACCCATTATCTATCAGCATTTTGTAACTTCACTGATCATTAGCTGCAAGTGACAAATGCTCTGTCCCTCCCCTCTGGACAATTTCTTCACTGTACTGAATTTAGAGAACATGTAGATGAACATGGAAATGTATTCACATTAGTAAATATGCTCTTAACATAACTTATCCAAAATTTTAATGTGTTCAAAAATTCTTCTGCACCTACACAGAAATGTTCAAAATTAATACTGCAGTTTATAGCATTTTTGCTGAATGTAGAGGGGAAGGCCAGTATGCTACACTTTAGTGGAAGAATCACAAACTGTCCTGCAGGTTTTAGACATTTCTTTGCTGCTCCACACCTGATTTAAAACACAGCTTGTTGTCAAGTTCTGAACAACCCAATAATAATTCAACTCAGGTGTATTGCAATAGGTAAACATGTAAAGTCTGCAGGGCAGTGGGTCAGCTGGTCCACAGTTTGCGATCACTCCAATAGTTCGTTAGAAAAATCCTAATAATTATTTTTAAAAGAGCTTGACATAGCTGTGAGATGAGAACAGAAAGTATGAATTTGAAACTTTTTCAAAATGAACAAAAAAAAACTGAGAAGATCCAATACTTTTAGTTTCAGTAAATATTTTTAACCAAAAAATCTTGGAGTGGGAGTCCTTCCTGGATTCATCTACATATGTATAAGGTGCTCTTTGGGTAGAGTGGACTACCGTAGGTTGCACAAAAAAACTGCAAGGCACTCCTCTTATGTACTAAACTGCCTTTATTTTTATGGCATAGTCACAGTGACCTTTAAAAAACATCACTACTGTTTCAAACTGTAGGCCTTGTTCAGTGAGTCAAACAGATTAGTTCAAGGTGCCTTTACATTGTAATATTCCATCAATTGCAATTCTCCTCCGGTAACTTTCCATCAACAGCGCTCCTCGCATAGAAAACAAATGACCCTAATAATTTTCAAGAAAACGGTCAAAATTAGCTCCCCACTCAGACATGGATATTCCCGTAATTAAAGGCATTTTAGATATTTTTATAGGACTCCCTCGGAGTTTTTTGCATTATCAAATAGTCTTTATATTGCTAAATCAGCAACAGCTGAACTTTTTTATAAGCAGACCCTGTAAAACCATGTTGTTTACAGTGGGTCTGATCCCAATTTGGTCCCAGTTAAATGTCATGGCAAAGTCAGCATATTATTGAAACTGTGTTCAGTAAATGACTCATTCTTCTTAACATATTGGATGGAGCCAGTCTGATTAAGTTAAGAATATTTACACCACAAAGGCGCTAAGCTTGTTGCTAACTCTGATGCTAACATTAGTTTTCATATTACAGTGATTAACCTCTCCAGGTGTGTTTTAAGGGTGAATGTTTGGCATCTGGGATTTTAATTCCTCAGACATTGCAGTTTGCTGCTCTCATATTCATCCCTTTTGTTCAGCTTTTAATACCCAAAAGTTGGGCACTGGAGATGTGTTCACCGGTACTATTATATCTGGTAAAATGATGGCACATAACACAGACAACAGACAGGAGAACTGGACAGAGAGAAGATCATGAAAAAAAACATTAGAAGTGAAACATTGTTTAAATCTCTGTCGCTGTAAATGTGACTTAAGTTCAACTCGAGTCCATATCCCCGACTTGAGTCCTTATCTCAAGGGGATGTTGAATTTCACTTCTCTTATCGTTAGGCCTACATTGCGCTGAATCTTGCTTCACTTTTTGTATCAATTTAAGTTATACAGAAAATGATCATGTCTGTCGTTAAAAATATGTATTCTTTTATGAGAGTAACTTTCAGCCATTTGAGAATGTGTCACAAGATAAATACACTCTTGGCCTGTCAGAGGCACAGCTGCCAGTAGAGCTCTCTTGCAAATCAAACCCTGTCATCAGCAGACATTATCAGTGTGAGGATTTTTGTGTATATGTGTGTTTTCATTTGTGAGCTGTGTACAAATCCCTGTGCTGCTTTCAATTGCCTCCATTTTATTCTCTGCGTTTGCCCTCTTTTGAGTCCTGTTAGTCACTCAATGTTCATTTAAAGCATCACACAGACAGTGCTGGATGTTAGATATCTTTCATAGCTGACAAATTCAAATAATTAGCAGCTGAGCTACAAAGTAACTCAGCATCACAGCTACTTGTAGTTAAAATCTTCTGCTTTGGCTGTTTTTTTCTTTAATGTTGCATCTTCAATTTTGTACAGAATGTAATTCAAGCCCAGCTTTTTTTTCAGTTTTTCACTTCGTTATTACACACTATTATTTTTCTTGCTCATGTTGTTCTCATTAATTTATTCATTTAACTAGTGATGTACAAAGCATATGCTCCTTGGTATCTGGAATTAAGAAATACTTTAGCTAACCCAATCTTGTGATTATTTGTGTCATTCTATATACACTATCAAATCAAATTTGATTGATATAGTACTTCTCATACCAAAGACCAGCATTAAAAAATTAAAAAACATATACATGCATTCATACACAAATAATGAACAGTCTCCCCACCCCCACACACCCACCAACCCCATTTTCCACAGACATATGCCAATCCTTTGATATTAGGGATTGAATATTATTGGAGAACCTTTTCTCACCTTCTGTGTGAAGCTTTGTTTCGGGTAATATTCCTTCAGCAACTTGTCCTCAAACACCTTTAACCATCATTTAGATTTCGTTGTGTTTAATGGTGCTGTAGATATGTTAGGGAAGAAAAGCCTGGGATACTACTGTGTTTCAGACAACCATGTCTTCTCTAGTTCTGCATATTTTAAAAAAAAAAAGATAAGTTATGTCCTGAATGAAAGGTAAAGTCACAAACACACATCCACACAATATGCTGCGTTATCTCAGGTCAAGTCAGTAGTGATGAAGATACCAGGTGTCACAATGTTTTAACTTCAATTTGAACTTTCTATTGGTCAGATCAAACGTGGACTGTTCAAAACGGGCTCAGAAACAGATTAAATAAAAAACCCAGACTCTTCAAGCAGTTCAGACTCTAAAGATAATTTTACTTTTTAAATGTGGGAATCAAAGCTTAAATATTGTCTTTCTGATTTAACAGCACCAATAGATCTTAAGGGAGTGCAAGTTCAACCAGTTAGTTGTTTATACCGCTGAAAGACAGGGTCCAAAGCAGTAGTTAATAAACATTTTGATTCACAATATTTAATAATAGGATAATCAACTGAATGTGTTTTACACAGCTTTCATGTAACAGTAATAACAGTGTTGATTTTAATGAGCTGCTGTCAAACCTTGTTATGCAAAAGGAACAACACCGTATTTAAATAATTGACAAGGCCATGATATTGTGGGACTTTTTTAGGGGAAAAAAAACTGACAGCCAGTAAGGATGGTTTGGTGTTTCTTTTGTATGATTATAAATGTAACAGATTTCAGTTATTGGCTGCTTAAAGGATATAAATAAAACACACATTATGGTAAGATAAGTGATAATTAATTGGTTACTTATTAAAAAGTTTCATGATCAAAATAATACATGCAGATATGTTTATTGACTTTTTTCCCCCTTTTATAAATTTTTTTTAGGTGAAGCAGCTGGAGTGTGATGTTGCCTCAGCTGATGAGAGGAACAACACTCACCACCATCACACTCTGGATACCCTCGATGCCCTGGACGGCTTGGATACCCAAGACATCTACAGCACATTGGATACTGTTCGCCTCACCTGCCCGCCTGATTACACCCTCACCTTGCGACGTTCCCCTGACGATGTGCCCCTCATGACCTCCCTGACCCCGGGCTCGCTGCCTGTGACCCCAGGGTCACACCCTGTTACTCCTGCGACACCAATGACCCCAATGACACCAGGATCAGTGGTTGGGATGAGGATGGGGCATCCTCACCAAGGATACACACACCACAGCCCATATAGTAATACACACTTGCCACACACACATATTTCCACACATACACACTCCACCACACGTGTATAACCGCAGCCAGATGCTCACACATACAGGGACAGTTACTTCTTACACTCATGCTGAAACACGCACACATAAACATGCACCCACTGGAACACACACACACACAGACACACACACAAAAACAGACTGAAATACCTCAACTAATTACCCTGCAGGATTGTTACATATGAAACGACAAGCAGACATTTTTCAGTAACAGGATGAATAGACAAACAGCTGTGTGTTGCATGTCGGGGAGTCTTCAGACGAACTGGGTCCCTTGAGATGCAGATCTGTGCGTCATTCGCTCATAACCCTGATGAGCCAAGACATCCAGCAAAATGTCTAAAAAAAAACAAAAAAAAACCACTTTGGATTTTGAAATCAGCTTTTTCTACACCCAGGGAGAAAGATGAGGTGTGCCGTTGCAAAATGGTCAGCTGTGGATGGCTTTACTGCACGAGAGCTGCGTAGTGCGACCGCGTTGCGACTGAGGAGCGCGGATGTCGAAATGAGTTAATACCACACACAGACTGCTGATGTCAACTTGAACAACCTGTGAAATGTGAATGTAGCATTTTTTTTCCATTAAAAAGATCAAAGGCCCTATCTGCCAAGGATCAGACTGAGCTGAGGAGAAAAAAAAACAAATTTCAGCAAGTGATGGATGTAAAAACAGACAGAGAGAAAGAGGAGGATTGAAAAAGACAACATTAGCTGTAGGAAATATTAGTGCAATGGTGGGAGAGAGATTAAGATTTCATTGAGTGGGATTTAACAGCTGTGAGAGCGAGAAAAACGAAGGACGAGAGAGTGATATGAAAAACACCAACATGGAAAGTGTGCCAAGAGATCGGAATGAGGTTCAGACGAGGGAAGGGCCTCTGAAGTGTTGCCAGACTTCCTAAAGAATCACTCTAACCAGCTATGTGTTTAACTCTTGTAAATAGAATGGAAAGATACAGATGATATATTATGATTTATAGCATTTACCTGCTCTTGCATTAAAACATGACTTATTTAACCACATTATTGCTTTCATTTCAGATATTAATATATTATTGTATAGATGTCCTGAAGCAAGGCTGGTTGTCTTTTCTATCTCACCCACTGTAGTATGTACACAGTACCTTTATTTAAAAGCTATATTTGCTATGCACAGTCATTTAAATAATTCTTAACTATATGAGCATTTAGGTACTTGTTTAGTAGCTGATGAATAAGACATTTTTCACTCCATCCTGTTTATTTTTGACCATCAGATGATGAGCTAGTACTGTGTAGATAATGCAATATTGGTTTGATGATTGAGCACCAGCCAAAAACCACAAACCCTTTGACCCTACCCCTTTGTTCCTCAACTTCTTCCCGAATGCCTTTCTTTTAGAAACCTAACTCTAATTATCTGTGCTGTCAGACTGAAGGACAGCTAGACACACAGACGGGTGGTGATGATTCAGGGGGTCCTAAAAGAGCATAACTCAATAAGTCTGGGAGGTATTCTTTAATTTCTCTCGCCTTTATGATTTAACACTTAACAAGGGGCCAAAGTGTTTCAAGTACAGCCAGTGATTGAACTACCTATTGCTAAATATAACATTATTCATTTTCAAAAGCTCTAATAAATAAAATTTGGCCATTGTTTGATTGAATCTATATTGGAACTCCACTGTTCTCTAACAAAATGTTGTAACTCAGAATGTGTCCACCGTACCATTCTAACTCTTTGAAATCATGAGGCCAGGCCAGACTCATTTTAAATCCTGGAGTTTGGTTTATTTTCTTCAATTATGGTTTAAAACCAGATTTAAATAAGTTAAAGAAAGAGTCGGCCCTGCGACAGACTGGCGACCTGTCCAGGCTGTACCCCGCCTCTCGCCCGTTGATAGCTGGGATAGGCTCCAGCACACCCGCGACCCACTTGGATTAAGCGGTTCAGAAAATGG
>JAVQJG010101425.1:0-16236 GCA_036024015.1 Craterocephalus amniculus
CATCTGTAGTTTGTGGACGAGTGAGAGTAATCTGATTATACACATAGGAAATTGCCCCTTTCAATATCGGTGTAGGCTTAAAAAAGAAATCAAGAGATGAATCATCTGGGCAACTAGGAAAGGTTGGAAATGTTTTTTGAACAAAGCTACGTATTTGGAGATACCGGAAAAATTGATTACGAGGCAAGTCAAACTTTTCAACAAGTTGTTGAAAGGAGGCAAATACATTATCAATAAACATGTCCTTAAACGATTTAATACCCATTCTTGCCCATAAATTGAATGTTGTATCTATAAGAGAGGGTGGGAAAACGTGATTTGAGGCAAGTGGGGCTTGTATCGAGAAAGACTGCAAACCAAGGTATCATCTAAACTGGATCCAAATTTTTAAAGATGATTTTACTATACAGTTGCCCGTATACAAATGAATTGGAAAGGAAATGGGAGAGTAAAGCAAAGCAGGAAGTGAAGTTGGTTTAACAGAGTTAGCCTCCATAGCAAGCCACGAAACGGCCTTTGAGGGATCGAATTGAAGCCAGTACCCAAATATTCTAATATTGCAGGACCAATAATAGTATCTAAAATTTGGTAGAGACATACCTCCGAGTTTTTTTGATCTTTGTAGGTATTGTATCCGCAGGCGAGAAATTTTCCTATCCCAAATAAACTCACGAATAATAGTGTCAAGTTTTTTGAAGAAGGATTGGGTGATAAAAATTGGTATACATTGGAATAAGTATAAAAAACGTGGGAGAATGTTCATTTTAATACAATTTATACGAGCAACCAATGAAAGTCCTAAGATTGACCAACGATCCAAATCTTCTTTGATACGCAACAGTAAAGGGGAAAAATTAGCACTGAAGAGATTCCGAAACTTAGAAGTTATTTGGATTCCCAAATAAGTAAAACTGTTCTGAGCAAGTGTGAATGACAAAGTGTGAATTGGAGAGCCCCGAACCGAAGAGTTAAGGGGAAAAAATTCACTTTTGCTTAAGTTTAATTTATACCCTGACAGCTGCCCATAATCATATAATGTTTTAAGGGCCGCTGGAATAGAAGAACCCAAATTTGAAAGGTATAAAAGTAAATCGTCAGCATATAACGAAATTTTAGTTTCGATACCATTTCGAATTATTCCCCTAATTCCTGGATTTGACCTTAGAGCAATTGCAAGGGGTTCTATTGCCAATGCAAATAGCAAGGGGCTCAAAGGACACCCCTGTCGTGTGGAACGACTGAGCCGGAAATAAGGATGATTGTACATTATTAGTTCTAATTGATGCATGTGGGTCAGAGTATAACAATTTTATCCAAGATAGGAAATGTTCTCCAAAGCCAAATTTTCTGATGGTGTAGAACAAATAAGGCCACTCCACCCTGTCAAAGGCCTTTTCGGCATCTAAAGAAATAAGAGCTTCCTGAGGTTTTGGAGGAGTTGAGTGATATATAACGTTAAAGAGCCGTCTTATATTCGAAAAGGAGTGCCTGTTTTGTACGAAGCCAGTCTGGTCAGGATGCACCACCGAGGGAACAACAGATTCCAAGCGCAAGGCAACTACCTTCGATAAAATTTTAAAATCAACATTCAGCAAGCTCAATGGGCGGTAAGAAGAGCACAAGTGAGGATCTTTACCTTTTTTAGCAACAAGACAAATGGAGGCTTGATTCAGGGTTGAGGTAAATGGCCAAGTAGTAATGATTCGTTGCAAACATCTAATAGTAAGGGAGAAAGCTTATCCCAAAAACGTTTATAAAACTCACTGGGGTAACCGTCAGGACCTGGGCATCTGCCCCCCTGAAGAGATTTAACGGCGCCTGTGAGTTCCTGTGTAGTAAAAGGCCTTTCAAGATCCTCTGCAACCGCCTGGCTAATGGAGGGGACATCGAGTGCCTCAAAAAAACAGTCAAAGTCTAACTCAGTGGCCGTGCACTCTGAAGAATATAATGAAGTGTAAAAATTTGTGAAGGCCAAATTGATTTCACCTGGGTCAGATGTAAGATCTTGTCCCACCGAGATCTGGGGTATTTGGCGTAATACAGACGCATGTCGAACACGATGTGCCAACAGTTTGCCCGCTTTGTCACCGTGCTCATAAAACTGAGCACCAGATCGAAGCAGTAACTGGATGGTTTGTTGTGATGTTAATATATCAAACTCTGATTGTAAGATGATTCGTTCCTTATATAGCTGTGGAGATGGTGAAAGTGCGTACAATGCATCCAATTGAGAAATTCGACATGACAAATTAAAAAGATTTTGTTTCCTTATCTTACTTTCGTTTTTCATATAAGAAATAATTTTGCCTCGAATATAAGCTTTCAAAGTTTCCCACAGAAGTGAGGCTGAAACTTGAGGTGACTTGTTATTAGCCAAAAAAAAATCTATTTGCTGTTTAATAAAAGAGACAAAGTTGTCATTTGACAAAAGTCGAGTATTTAGTCGCCACAACGGTTGACCAGCTTGTGATTGAAATCTCAACTTAAGTGAAACCGGTGCATGATCCGACAAGACAATAGCCCCATATTTACAGTCCATAAGAGCAGAAAGGAGCCTATTATCTAACAGGAAAAAATCAATTCGTGTAAAGGTGTGGTGAACCGGAGAGAAAAAAGAGTATGCTTTTAAATGAGGATTCAAGAATCGCAATGGATCAGACACAGCAAATTCTGTCATGAAAGAGTTGACCAGTTTTGCCGAACGGGAAAGGGCTACTGCCTTATTAGATGATCGGTCTAACTGAGGATCTAGCCAGCAGTTAAAATCCCCTCCCATTATCAAATGATAAGATGACATATCTGGCAGACGTGAAAATAACTGTTTAAAAAATTCCTCATCGTCATAATTTGGACCATAAACATTCACCATAGCAATAGGAATATTAAAGATAGTACCGGTAACTATAACATACCTACCATGCATGTCAGAGATTGTTTGCAAATGGACAAAGGGAATTGATTTGTGTATAAGAATTGCCACACCTCTAGATTTACTGTCAAAAGAAGAATGATAAATATGCCCAATCCAACTTTTTCTTAATTTCAAATGATCCACATTTTTCAAATGTGTCTATTGAAGATACATGATATGAGCCCCCAGTTGATGAATGTGGTGTAGAACCTTACTGCATTTCAAAGGGTTATTGAGGCCTTTGCAGTTGAAGCTGGTAAAACATATTTCCTGCCCTGCCACCGTCTTTGATGAACTAGAGGATGACATCCCGTACATGGATATAGTGATTTTCCCCATTTATCTCACTGGACACCAGCGAAAAACAAACAAAAGCAAAACAGGTCTACAAACAAACGAACCCCTGAAAAATCCCCAAAAACTTGCAAAAGCATCTCCCCAGTAGAGATGCGCGACCCCCCCCCCCTCAAAATACAAGAAAAGCCTAACTAGGCCAAGGAGGGCAGACATTGACATGACTATGCTCTCCAGCGGAACGTGGAGCCCACTTAAGCAGTTACATTTTCCTTATAAAGTACACCACAACTTAAATAATAGTAGTAAAAGTAAACAAACAAATAAATGGGAAAAAAAGGGAAAGTAAATTGAATAGATAACATATGTAGAAAACTAGAGCTGCATTATGATAAACTATTGTTATTAGGCGGTACTTTATGGGCCATCAACACAGTATGACTATTTGAACACCTGAGTTATGGTAGAACCTCAGATAGGAAAATAAGACTTTAACATTGTACGTGAAATAGAAACAGTACAACGGGTCTCTTAGCATTGACATTAAGGAAGAGAAAAAAATAAAGTTATACAAAGGGTAAATTGTCCACATATCCAGAAGAACTAAGTGTACAAACATTTGAGCTACAGTATAATAGACTATAATTACTGGAGCTATCCACATATTATAATCGCTTAAACACTTGAGTTAAGTAAGAATAATAAAAGCGAATGTAATAAGACCATAGCAAATGTGGAAACTATAAACAGTCGATCAAGTCTCTTAGGATTGACATCAAGGAACAAAATTTTCTCACACTGAGATGTTACACCGAGTCTGGCACAACCCCCGTCTTGAGGTTATCCCTCACAAAGGCCATGGCGAGATCTGGGTCATCAAATATACGAAGCTGTCCATTGGAAAGTGTAACACGAAGTGTTGCTGGAAAGGTCAATCCAAACTTCACCCTGGGACAGGAGTGCAAAGCTTTCTTAACGGTGGCAAAAGCAGCACGTTTCTTCGCCACTGCTGCAGTAAAGTCAGGGAAGATAAACACTCGTTTACCGTTGTAATACAACGAGGACAGCTCCCGGGCTTTGCGTAGGATATCATTTCGCATTTGAAACTGGTTGACACATACAATGAAAGGCCGTGGAGGTGTTGTAGTATCTTTTGCCTTGGGGCGCGAACTACGATGAGCGCGGTCCAACACAGGCTTCTCATCGAGGCGTAGCAAGTTTTGAAGCATACCAGCCACAAATTCTGTAGGACGTGGACCTTCCAAGCCTTCTGGAATTCCCAGTATGCGGATATTGTTTCGTCTGGAACGACCTTCCAGGTCGTCACATTTCTTGGTTAGAGAATCAACTTCCCCTCGTAGCTGGCTAACTGAGGCCTGTAGGCTAGCTAGCCTCTCGTCATGGTCGTTAGCAGCCTCTTCAAGCTGGGTGATAGTTGTGGCGAAAGATGTGATTTTACTCTCCAAGGGTGCCAAGGCACCAGTGACTTCCCGCTTAACAACTTCTGTGATGATTGACTTGAAGCTGCTGACCATATCCTTGCGCATTTCTTCCATCATTTCTCTCATGTTGGCCAGTAGCATGTTACTGGCCTCCGGGGTAGCAGCTGCAGCCTCCTGCTCGGCCATTCTTCGCATTGTTACACCAGGCTCCGTTCGTCTCATTTATGTACCAGGCTCAAAAAAACAGCAACGATGGACAATACAGCACTACTGACTCAGGCATATATCTATGAACCAACAAAAATGGTGCACAATAAATATAAAAGGCCACCTTCCTGCGGAGCCGCCGCGAAACACGTCCTACGCCATGACTGCTCCGGAAGCCTCTGTCTCGTTCTTGTTTTAGATCTATTTTTATATGATTAAGTGTAGCCAGCCAGTAGTATTTTCCATGAGTATCGGAGAAGTTATTGTAAGTGTTCTAGAAAAGCTTTCTCTTTCGCGCCCAGCGCCATGTTGTTCACCATCGCCGTTGGGAGTGTATTCTACCGCTCTGTGGGGTGTGTCTGGTCACACAGAGTAAATATTACATTTGTTAGCTATGTGAGTAAATGTATTATTTTTCTTTTACTTATGTTAAGATTATTTATTTTATTTTATAAAGTATCTTTTATTTTTATGAAGTTAAAGCACTTTCTTTAAATACTTTATTATGTTGACTTATTTTATTTGTGTGGGTTTTGTTTTGTTATTAATTTACTGTCTGAATGTACTTGTTATGAAGAAGCAGCTCAGAAAAAATGAGCTCTGGCCTGAGCAACGCGTTAAAAGCTGTCTCTTGTGATCCACAGTGTCTTTTTGGCTACACAGTGCTTCCTGGCCTGTGTGCCGCTTGCTGCCGGTCCAGATTTCCCCTAGGTCTGGCGCCGGTAACAGCAGCACATCACAGCCATGTCAGACCACATTCATGGTTTGAGGGTTAAACATGCATATTTACGGTTATGTCGACCGAGTTCGTAATAATTGTGCCCGTGAATTACTTTCATTTCCAAACCTCCTCACGCCCTTGGACGTCAGTTATGTGTCAAGCAGCTAAAGTGGCCAAAATATTTTACCGCTTTGGACACTGCCCGCTTTCTGCCATACCTCAGGCGTCCTTGCCGCTTTTGGTCTGAACGTTACTGTACCCAGCATCCATATAAACATGTCAGCTGGAACCTCAGATCAAACTGATTTCAATTGGATAGATGACTCATCCATCTATGTCAACGAAGCTAATGACGCAAATTAATTCAATTTTAAACTTAATGCTTTTTTAAATAAGTGGCTCAGTGACACTTTGACTGAATACAGTGAAGATGGGGGCAGGGGGGTTGCAGGCACAGAGTTTCACTTTCACAGTGATGCACTCATGTTGCCTCCTACTCGGGATACTCGCTCTTCACTTCTTCAAGCCCACAGAGGGACAAAAGTCAGTGTCTTTGTTTATTTGCATGGCACATAAAACATTACACGCATTACAGAGGGTGCAGAAGGAACATTAAGAAGAGCATTAAACACAAACTTTTAAAAGAAGTCAAATAAAGTAGCTGTCTAGTGTCATCAAATGTGCAATGCAGACTAGAGCCAAGAGTGATGTGTGGCTGATCACACAAATCCAATATGAAGTGGAGCAATCTCTTGGCCACATGTTAATGCGTGGGAATGAGAGGGCCCTCAGCTAATAGGCCCGTCTCTTATGAACCAGCTTCCAGTGATTAGGGAGCAGACACCTGTCTACCTTTAAGTTTAGGCTTCAAATGTTCCTTTTTGGTAAATCATACTGTTAGTCATGTAGCATTGGGTTTAAACTTTTTTAATTTTAATTAAATTATGAACTTGGATTAAATATCACATTGTTGGAATCATTAACTTGTATTTCTATTCCTGCCTGGCTAAAGGCAGTGGTGCCTGTTGGTCTCTGTAACATGCCCTGTCCACCAAATGGCTGCCCTCATTGCCCAAGGTTTTACCTTCCTGATAAAAAGCTTTTTTTCCCCATTCCACTGTTACTCATTGTCCCCCTACATTTATTTAAATTTTTTTTACCTGTCTTGTCCAGCATTCCAGCAAGCACAATGATTGTCTGACTGCTATTTTGTGCGGAGCAATTTTACTATGTCAAGTAAAGCTTTATACCCCCCTGCATATTCCATGAAATCAAATAGGAATAAATAGCAACATATACAGACAGTTAAGGAAATGGTTCAGTGCATAAATGATTAATAGTTCTCACACCTGGAGGGGTTATTATAGAATTATGGTGAAAAGAAGGAGTGATTTCCTGAAGTTTTCTTCCTGAAATCACTATTTCCTTCGTCTTATAACATTGAGAAGGAGATGGTCCCTGCTGCTCCAGTCCACATACGGCATCTGCCCACCAGCTCCCTGAATTCCTCCTCCTGTCCACAACACTCAGATTCATCTGAGTATTTCTGCAGGTGGCATGAATCAGAGATGTATTTAAAGTCAGAGGTGTAGAGGGTAAAATTAAATAGTGACAGGACTCTGGGGTACTCCTGTGTCACTGACCGCCATCGGATGATCCCCAGCTAAAAAAACCAAGGCATATCCACAAGGTAGTCTGCGACCCAGGAGATGGTCGATTCAGTAACAGTCCCCAGCAGCAGCTTCTCACTCAGTGAAGATAGTTGGATGTTGGAAAAATCAAAGAGCATGATTCTCACGCTGCTTCCAGATGTGAGTGAGTATGCTGCAGCAAGTAATGGTATCCTTCACACCAATATGGGGCTGACATGTGTCGCGGGCCGAGTAGGGTCCGCTTAAACCGATACCGGGCGCTGCTGGAAGATGGAGACAGGAGGGCAGTATTAAAAGTCCGTTAAAAGCTTTATTAAAAAGCTTAAAACCATGAAAATAATAAAAACCCCTAAATAAAACTAAAAGAACCCATAAAAGGAGGGTGATTAAAAAGGCTGGTGGTGTGTCCCGGCCTCCTCTCCAGCGACTTCTCCTTCCTCCCGGGGCTGGTCGGCCGCGCCTTCAGCAGCCGCCTCGGGCCATAGGCCGCCCCCCCCCTCGGACCTGGCTCTGGACCCGGCTCTGGACCCGGCTCACGCCGTCGCCGTCATCATTCTCATCTTCATCATCATCATCATCATCATCATCATCAGGTGGCCGGCCAGCCGAGGGTGGGTCGGGAGGCCAGTAACCCTCCTGCACTGCTTCTCATCCTCGGCTGCCGTGTGTCTCTGTTCCTTCCTCCCTCCTGCTGCCTGCACACCGGCTTAAATGTGTCTTTAATTGGCAGGGGAGGAGTCCTTCCGCAGGTGCTGCCAATCAGTTAATTAAAACTCCCACTAGCTTGGAATAAAAACAAGTAAAAAAAATGCAATAAAAACGGATAAAAACCACACTAAAACCATGCTAAAACCAAGCTAGTGGGACACAGTCCAGTTTCTGGCAGCACCTACTTTTTCACCTTGTGACACATGCATTCTGGACAGGGTCCTGCATGGATTCCAGCTGGGCCCTCAGCAGGGGCCAGGACCAGTCTCTCCAGCACCTTCATGATGTGTCAGAGCAACCGGTCTGAAAGCCAAATGGGGAGGTGTTTTCGGATGAAGCAGGATGTTTTCCAGAGAACCGATACCTTCTCTTCCCTTATAACTAATACTAATAAACATAATAAAACAACGAAAAAGAAGACATATGGGGAAAATGCAATTTGTTATGTTAGTATGACATCACAATAGTTCCTGCCCACAATGCACTGTGGTCTATATCGACCCATCTAGGGACCATTGATGCCCCCTTTTTTTTCAAGAAGCATTGTGGGTAATTTTGAGTGGACAATTTCTTTCTCTCTGGACATTTAGACACCCCTACAAAAAGGTGTGATCCCTATATGGGACACTATGTAGGCAATAGGGTGCACATTCGAACATAAGTATGACAAAGCACAGGCCAGAAGAGGGAACAATCAGGGAAGCCCATGCAGGTGGAACAAATTAAATGGATTAAGCAAGCGATCAGTAGAGGCCTGGCATAGCATGAACCATGATAGGTGTAAACAAAACGATAAACATGCCGACAATAGAGAAAATTATATGGTATTATGTTGTAAAGAAACCAAGTATGATACTTTCACCATTTTTGCACCAATAATCTCAGGTCAAAAGGCCCTACACTGGGTATTAGCACAGTGCAGCTTACAAAAACACCACAAACAAACCATAATATTGGAAATGAATAATATTCTCAGGGTAATTGTCCCTTCTAATGAATATCCTTTTTATAAAGGCATTGATCATTACTTGTTGAGAAACTGTGTATCATAACTTGATTCCGCTACAGTCTCCTCACTGGTTTTTAGGATAAAAGACTATTTCACATTTATTGTCAAAAACAGGAAAAAGTGTAATTGGTTAGAGCAACAGAAAGCCACTTAAAATCACTGGATAAAAATATAAGTACAGATTAAGTCATGCTTTTTAAGACCCTTTTATATTGGTTTATATTTATTTGACAGTATATCTCCCTGATCATATAGTGTAAGTGACTTTATTGAAAACCCTTTTCCTTTGCAGACTGCAGATTTACTACAAAGTGTTTCATGCGTACCAGAATGGACAATAGCTTTTCCATGGTACACCACATACACAGCAACATTTCTATACAGCCGTGAAACAGGAACAATGGAAAAAATATTTTCATCCATATTTATTGACAGAACTCCAGCCAGTATGCTACATAATACATAATAATGTGTACTGTCGCCATGGTAGCTGTTATAGATTGCATTGAAATTTACTTAATTAAACTTATTGGAGGTTGGGCAGATATTTATTGGAGCATCATGAACGTGTAATAACGTGCTATATTACATCATGCCTATACATGACATAAGTAGGCCTACTGTATATATATAAAATAGAGAAACAGATAAATGTTTAGTGTCTTCATGTTTGGTCTTAAAATGAACCTCAGAAAAAGTTCCAAAAGGTAGTGATGCTTCCTGAAAAGAAGAAACATTTTATGAATAGTTTTGATCAGAATAATGTTTTTTAAGCAGGATTGTCCTGTGCTTGAAACAAAGAAGGTTACTCCAACTTGATGGAATTAAATTTACGATGTTTGGCGCCGTCTTGTCTTGTCTGGCACCTGGGTTAAGGTAACAATGGTGAGACTTTGCAGGAGAAAAGGGGAGGCCAGAACAACACACTGATGGGTCAATGCAAGGTCCATGGAGAAGTTCTGAGTGTCTGGCCTTGATCAACTGTCAGAAGATGTGGATTAAACTCTGTTTTCTTCACTGAAACAAAAGGGAAGGAGATGTTCAGATTAGGTGTTTTCACAGCACCAACACATACAGCAAGATAAAGTCACTTCTCTGGGAATAGGGAGGAAAGGAATCTTTAATTTCCATCTAACTCGATTAATCCTGGGCTGATATCACTACACAATAGAGACACAATCATGACATTCGATCCACTGAGATCTGCTGAGAGAGGAGAAAATATGTTAGTGATGGCAATATCGTCATACGTTTATACATGAGAGATGAGGATGAAAAGTGTCACGGGATGTCCCTAGCAGCCTAAGCCTATGGCAGCATAACTAAGGGATGGCTAGCCACCCCTTACTATAGGATATATAAAAAAGGAAGGTTTTAAGTCTGATCTTAAAGGTAGAGAGTGTGTCTGCCTCACAAACCAAAGCTGGGAGCTGCTTGCATTAGAGAGGGGCCGGATAACTTAAGGCTCTGCCTCCCAGTCGACTCCTAGAGACTCTGCTCTCAGACTGCAGGTCTACTGGTGGTTCTCAGAGTGTTAGGAACTCTTAGGAACATAAGGAGCTATGAGATCTGTGTATAAGAATTATTGCGAAGAAGCATCATTTTAGGAAAGATATAATCCATCAAACGCTGGCTTCCTAACTTTGTGCTATGTCAAATGGACAACTACTATGTTTTCTAAAACAAATTTATTCTTTATTCTTTATTCTTCACTCTGGTAGATTTAAAGAGATATCATACTGTTACTTGTTTCTGCTATGCAATAAAAGTTCTCAATCGAAGAAAATCTCAAGAAGAGCACTGCTTTTATAATCTAAGTATTTGTCCCATATCTAGGGGGTTTTAATTTATATCAGGAGGAGTTTGAGCTCCGTGGAAATACACCAGACTATTAAGTCAACTCTTCTGTCACATTAAATGATTGCAGGCCGTATCAGTCATCCACATGATGTTACACCAGGACAAGAACAGGCTGAGCGAATCTGTTCCAGCCACACTGACATAAAGGTCATTTAATTTTAGGCAACTGTAAGAAATCCTGGGATCCATTTACAGCATTTACAGAGAGCTCTCCCATGGGCTTTGTCGTTTGAAAACCCTTGGGATGAAAATTTGACAAGAATTCTGCTGCAAGCCAAGGCTGTCCTCAGAGAACTCAGTATACAGTTTGTGCCAAATTCAAGAATGAAGCACAAATTTCTGTTTAAATCAAACAATAAAAATTACATTTATTAACTTTAACTTCTCCCTTTATCTCCCTTTTAATAGAGTTTACATAAATCCTCCTGGTGTATATATATATATATATATATATGTTATACATGATAATTTAGAATTCCACATTCAGTGTTTGGAAAGTTCACTTTCTACATGATCTAGTTCAAAGTTCAGTTCACACATTTTGAAATGAACAAGTTCAGTTAATAGTTCATACTTTAACTTTCTTAACACTTAAATTATTCATCTTTCATGAACTAACTTTTCAATTGTTTGTGTCTTGTTTGCCCAAGAAAAAGAAAATTTCAAAACTTGGGTCAAAAAAGTGCATTTAGCCCAGTTAGTAAAAACAAAACAAACAAAAATTACTTAAGAAGAGACAGTCAGAGACCAAGGCCATAGACATAAATGAAATTAACAAGAAGAATTTGGAAAAAAATGTCTAAAGTGTGCGGGGCCAAGGACAGTCTTACTTTTTTACCAGCCTGAAAACCCCTTATCTGGATGAAGATAATCTGTTACTGGTCACAGTGGTCTCTTACTGCTGGATCATTTTACTTCTGCACACCAACACACTCATCTCCATTTGCAATACATTGAATTTTTTATAGCCCAATAAACAGGTCACAACAATATTCAGTAGGCTATACCCTCAAATCTTTCTGTTGGCGTTCAAGATAAGCTGCTTCTCAAGGTTGGCAACTCCCAGCTGGTTTCTCCTGGTAACAGTTATCTGCATTGAAGAAATTACTGAAATAATTTCACCAATTTTTATACTGAAAACCACAATTAATGTTAAATTAATGATAAAGCACATTCAAAAACAGCCTCAGTTGACCAAAGTGCTATACAAAAACAAATAAAAGCAAACAAAATCCCCAAAGCCCTTTTCTGAGAGGACTCATTTTACTTATTACCCAAATATCTGTCAGCATACTCCGAAGCAGCCTCTGTTCTTCGCAAAAACAGAAATAAAATGCATACAGAAAACAAATCACGTATCAGATCCACCACATTTCTGACCAAATCCCAAAGATGTCTATTTGCATTGGATTAGTATTATCACATGACCTCAGAGTTCTGTAGAGTATAATTTGCAGGGGAATTATTACATCACAAATTACTGACATGGCCAACCGGCAAGGGATTAATGATACAATCTCCACAATTAACTAATCCCATCAGAATAGGGCTTATATCAACAACAAAAATCAGAATTGTAATTATGGAATATAATCACATGTCAATAGACCACCAATACTGAAGAGCCTCTACTGGAGCGTCTGAGGGCACTGCAGTGTTTTATTTTATAAACAGCCTTTTGGGTTTTGAAAACTGAATGCATTAGTTAAGCCCATCTTTGGCTGGAGCGTCCAAATAGGTCCACTACTCCAACTGAGGTTTCCTGTTAAATATGAAGAATGATATTACAGGAGCTTTCTTGTCCACTTCATCAATGGACCTGAGTCTCTTGCAGCTTTGTCATCAGAGCTGAAGTTTGGAAATTCTGTATTCAGCATCAGCATCCTACAAATGTTTCCTCTCATCTTGGACCCAAACTAGCTTGAATCTTGGCACCAGCATAGTGGACAGGAAGATGCTCCATTAGGGGACAGCATGTAATGAGACCCTCTGCTCCAGCAGGCTTCATGCTCTCATCCAACAGATCATTTATGTGGCATTATTTTAGGTCTAAAAGGGCTGCGCTTGAAAACTGACCGTAAACACTAAAACAGAGCTTACCGTGCGGGTGTATGTGATATGAGCGAGTGAAAACTCACATCGCAAAGAGACATTTCTGCACTGAGAGGGAAAAACAGTATTTGCAAGGAGAGAATCATCCTGGTCAGAGCCCATCAATCTAATGTGTACACACAGGAGGTCCAATGACCTCACAACAGTGACACGAACACTCTCAACTGGATGATCGGTAAAACAGTCCTCACTTTCTCAGCTATAGGAGTTCTGAGACTCTGGAGGCAGAGACTGTGACTAAAGTATCTTTTTCTTTGAATGGTCAAATAAAATACTCACACATTGCTGATTGTTTATTGGGAGATGTCATGCGGACATTGATGTACAAAGCTTGGTCAGGTTTTCCAAATGACCCAAATAGTCTCTTCAAAGCTACATTTTTGGCCCACCGTCTTTTGCCATGTTTCCACTGAACGGTACGGTAAGAGTCGGTACAGTCGGGTACGCTATTTTGAGTGTTTCAGTTGTGGAACCGTCCCAAACCAACCCGTGCCGTACCTTTCAGTGGAAATGCTTCTCTGAATGGACTGGGCCATGCAGGACCGTGCCGAACCGTACCAACCTGTGCTGTACCCCTCAGTGGAAACAAGGCATTTTATAATACTCATGAAAAAATATAGTAATATCATTCATGAGCGAGAAGACGGACCTAATAGATATGGCCACTTCAGTTGTATCAGCCAGGACTTGGTTTAGCACATGAGCATAACACCAAACATGATGGAGAAACCTCTGTCCTGGCCCTGCATGTTGGATGCACCATCTGTAGCATTACTGCCACGGTTACTGATGTCCTTCTTGATGGACTATGGATGTCCAACATCTTACAGCAACACAACGACTCTTGTCTTTTCTGTTTGTTTGACTCTTGTCTGTTTCCTTTTTGCTGTGCACTCAGTGAGATAGGGATGCAGTGAGCAGCAGTTGTCTGGACCAGAATGACAAAGGAGAATGGGCAGACTGGTTGGAGATGATAGAAAGGCAACAGCAAGTCCAGTAAGCTCTGGTTCCAGCCAAGCCATGCAGAATATCATCTTTGAACACAAAACACGTCCAACCTGGAAGCAGATGGGCTCCAGCAGCAGAGACCACACCGGGTTCCCCTCCTGTCAGCTAAGAACAGGAAACTGAGGCTAAGATTCACACAGACTCACCAGAACTGAACAATAGAAGATAGAGGCAGGATAATTCACCATATTACAAAGCTCAGATAATCTCCAACATGAAAATGAATTCACTGTTTTCCAAAGTCCTCCACAGTCCTTCACTAGAGCTTTGAGATGTGGTGGAACGGGAGAATCTCATCATGGATGTGCAGAAACTGTCATGTTAATATGGAGCAGAACCTACAAGGAATATCTTCAACACCTCAATGAATCTATGACACAAAGAATGAAGTTCATTCTGAAGGTCCACTAGGTGGAGCTGAAAATGTGGGCAGTTAATAATATACAGTATGCTGCATTTATACATATAATCTAATAAAAAAATTATAAATTAAACACTATAAGGCTATTTATTGTGCATACCACATGAACTATTAACTTGACTGTGTATTTAATATATCCCCAAAATTAATATATATGTTTGATGCTTATTTTGAATTATTTATAGGCCTGAAGCTGATATGATGTTTGTGACCATCTATTTTCAAATCAAACCTACCTTCCAAATATCTGAGAGAACAGAGGATAAAATCACATAATCAGCACAGAAACTACTGTGACTTTTTCTGAATGAATGTAAGATAATCTCTCTTCACCTAACTGGAAAATTCAAGTATTATTTCAGCAATAAAGTGGAAATCATTTATTCATGGAGTTGGGTTTTTTTTGGCTTCAAGAGGGGAGTGCTGGGAGATACAGGCCAAGGAAAAGACATATTTCACGGACATTGTGTAGCTTTGCCGCTTTATTCACACATTCATTCAAGACTGCATAAGACAACAGAATTGCAATAAAGTGCTAAGCTATATATTTTCAACATAAACCAGATGACAGCTACACTGAACTTTGTGTGAAAACATGGGATACATTTAACAGTTAACAACACACACATTTTTCCAAAGTCTCAAGTTTGAAGTTTGTGGAAAAAATATACATAAATATTTTCAACATTATTTCTCTTTTTCTTTGGCAGGTATGTTTTTGGGATTTTACAGATGCTTATAGTGTAATCTTGAGTATTTTGGAAATTGCATATTTATAATGAACACAGATGCCTTCACCGTAAATCTCTCTTTACTCATAAGGGAGGAAACACCCTGTATAGCTAGTGCAACCATGTAGCCTCAGGTTTCTGTTCATATGCTCAGAAATGTATTATTTTGACATAGTCAAACAAAAACCAAGATCCTAAGGAACTTTTGTTGCAAATCCGTCTATCTGACTGAAGATGAGTTCTATGCGAGGGAAAATGTGGTAAATAACCACAACAAACAAGAAGAAGAAGCATCCCATTTCTGTTACTCCAGTTTTATGACATGTCAAAGAAGAAGTTTACCAAACCAGGCTTTACCATTTTAACTCCAACAGAAAATTTACGAGACATATTGCATCACAATATGGTAAAAACTTTACTCAAACCCTGTTGTATACAGCCTGATTCTTGTTTATTATAAATACATTTTGCACTACAATAATTCTGACAGATGGTACACATATAAAATTATTATTATTACTATTATTATTATTGTTGTTTTTGTGATATTATGTGATATTTCGTGAAAGGGGTAGATCAGGGGTACTATCGAAAGGGTTACACTTAATGACTGTTACACAACAGCTTTCACATGAAGAAAACAAAAAAGATAAATGACACTTAATATACATATATACACTACCAGTTAAAATTTTGGGCACAATTTCCTTTTAAATCCAATCTATGTTCCAACTGTGTTCAAAATATTGACTGCTAGTAAAACAATAGGTTTGATTAGTTCAGCTGGTGCAACATGGTCAAACTAAAAATATTCACAGACCCTATTTGGAGTCCTATTTGTGTCAAAAATATCTTGATCAATGCTGTATTTGAGGCACTGTGCTGATAACATAACACAATAACAACTAATTATTAACAGCTTATCACGGTAATGTTGAAATAGGTGTTGTATTAAAGGAACAAAAGGGTCTGTTAAGAATTGTTTAGGCAAATAAAAAACTTTGTTCATATTTCTTTTATGTTACGCAATTAATAAGAATCTAGTGTCAATATGCCATGTGAAGCAATATTGCTAAATGAATTGTTTGTGTTTTTTACGGGATTTAATGAAGTGGAGGAAAATGATAGAAACTATTTGCTTATAACACACACACACACAC
>JAVQJG010101433.1:0-35649 GCA_036024015.1 Craterocephalus amniculus
TTCTTTCTTTCTTTCTTTCTTTCTTTCTTTCTTTCTTTCTTTCTTTCTTTCTTTCATAAAAAATTATGTTACTATTAAATGGAGCCGTTGTAGTAACAGTTGTAGTAGTGTTGGTTACAAATGTAGTAACAATAGTTCACTACCAAAGGCAGTATTTCAATAAGAAGTTTTGTATCAAATGCATTATTTTTTCCTTTTTTAAACATGTTCTTGCGCCATCTATTGACGCAAAGGTAAAATTGTCTTGAGTCCCGTTAATATTTTTACCTGAGCTTGGTTTGTCAGGCTTCATTAAGCGCTGGGAACCCTGGTATGTTTACAAAATCATCGACTGAAACCATTTGTAATATTGATGATTAAGAAGCATATTTTTATGCGAGGCGCTAAAATGAAATCCATTTACACAAATTAGAGGATTTAAACAGGAGAGGATGTGAACCTGAAAGTCCAAAGTTAGGGAATAAATAAAGTAGTGTTTCTAAGTTACCAAGCAACGCTTGGCCACTTAAGGCAAGATGGCGAAAAGACAACGCAATCTCTGCAGTGATAAATTACTAAAGAAGCAGTAAGACAGGGAATATAGCTATCTGCCTTACCAAAAACCGTTAGTATCAGCACATAAAACGTGGTATTATCCAAAATGGAGGACGAAGACACGACGCTGGTAGGTGAAATACAGTACCCGGTGATTCAGATGAAAACGAGTAAAGCTAATAATACAACAAGAGGGTATCGATGTTTTGTTCTGTGTTTATGATGAAGAAGATATCTAATAAGTAAATTAGAGGAAGGTTTGTAGATCAAGGTTCTTCAAATAGATGTAACAGTCACACGTAACAAGTGTTGACCATGACAACTTGGTGCAACGGTAATAACTGAGATTAGCTAACATGCAATGCAATGCAGAGGGTATTGATTCAACTTTTCAACTTTTTATTTTATTTTTAATTTCTATCAATCTAAACTAACTAGGTTCCTTGTGTTCTGGCGTTTGTGTACCACATGTACCCTCCTCTAAAGCAGATGCTCTGTTTTCCTGCAGGCTTTGATAAAGTACTACTGTTATGAGAAGTTCTTCAGTCATGCTGTAAACGCTGCATCTGCAGCTCAGAAGAAATACAGCAATGATCCTGTCTACATTTTTTTCCACGCATACGGAATTCTTATGCAAGGTGAGCTTTCAAAAGAAAAACAAAAGTCCATTATGTTAGATAAGTGTTTTTGTGCTCCATGTTATATGTGTATTTTTGTAAATATTTCACTTCAGATCTAATTGAAGAAGCAACAGCAGAGCTGGACACAATACGGGATGATAGAGAGTTGTCTCTCTGTACATTCATGGCTCTTGTCTATGCAGAGAAAAGAAAGGCAAACCCAGGTAAGCCAACATAGTTTTTTAAATTATGTCATAAATGCTATTATTGTACTATTGTTCTGAATATATGTGATGCCGATTTCATAAGTCTGTTTGCATCCATAGACATAGAAGTTATTCAGGAACTTGATGCTAAGGTCAAAGAAGATCGTAAAAGTGCACCCCCTAAGAGTCTGTACCATGCTGGGACCTTTCTCTGGCTATTGGGGCGTAATGATAAAGCAAGGGAATACACAGAAAGAATGATCAAACTCTCCAATGGCTCTAGAGAGGTGATGTTTTTATTTTCCCCCATAACAATAAAATGCATCAATGCTGCAAATACTGGAAAAACTTGTACATGTATTAATGATGGAAATGTATGCTTGCACATTTGTAAAATATGCATTGATATTTATTGTTAGGGGATCATTCTAAAAGCCTGGATAGATGTTACATCTGGGAAAGACGCCTACACCAGGAAGGCTGGAAAATACTTTGACGAAGGACTGAAAGAGAGAGCAGATGTTTTCGCTCTGATGGGAAAGGTGAAATGGGAAATACCAATCCATACTGAGCTACAGCTGCAAATGTTATGATGCTAGAATTCTTCAGTTACTTCCCACATATCTCACTATATCTTATACCTAATCCTCGTTTGGATGTTGCCATATTTCACTGTTAAATTCACAGTTTTTATTTTCCATGTAGAATACAGATTTGGTTGTTAAATATTTGGGATATTACTTCAGATATAAACAAAAACAAATACATCCTTTGCTAATAATTTAAACCACACATAAAGGAGAAAATAATACAAAGATGACATGTTTAATACAAAAACCGAGGGAAGTAATTGTATTTTAAAAACATGCAATTATGCCAAATGATGTGCCTGCATCACCTTTCAAAAAGTTTGGTCAGTGAAATGGAGAAGTTTTACCATTATACATGGACATGGGATATGAGCTGGCATCATTGTTTGTTTTATGATTCAGCAATTATTTTTACTAGCTGACTAATCCAGACCACAAACAAGGCAGCTCAGCATCTGTACTCGTTTATGTCAAGGCTATGCTGCTTTGATAAATACTGTGCAGAATGTGATCTGGCAGTACATTTAGCATGGACAAAGGACAACAACATATGTCATATTGTAAAACCTATTTTCTTTTTTTAACCTTTGTTTTACCAGGCAAATGTATTAGATCAAAAGGTCTCTCACAAGGATGGTTTAGCCAACATGGCAGCATGAACACAAATGACTGAAGGTTATGCAGAGGACAATTTTATATAATACTTAACAATATAAAAAAACTATTAAATGGTATAGAAAACAGAACATTCACCAGACCAAAGCATGCCATACAGTAAAACACCTTCACAAATCCATATTTCCTATAAACACTTCTGTGATGAGTGCTATATCAATATATTGTCCACCAAGCTACCATTGAAAACAGCACTAATGTACTTCCATGCTATCAATAATGTTTTGGGGTTGTTTTTCTAATTAAGTAATAATTATTATTAATTAAGTATTCATTACAACTTTTCAACCCTTTGTAAATCTTGTCCCAACTTTTTAAGAAGTTGCTTGTGGCGTCCAATTAAAAACAAAAATACATCATTTCTTAGTTTAAACATTTAAAGTACATTATATTGATTATTCCACCATATATTTTTTTGTTTTTGGTTAGATATGTCTTTAATTATGTCCATGCTTTACTTATTTTCCTTTTTGCTAGGCACACTACTACGAGTATCGTCAGAACTATTCTGGAGCATTAGAGATGGTTAACCAAGTCATAGTTAGTTTCCCTGGTTTCTTACCTGCTCTCATTAAGAAGATGAAACTCTTGCTAAGCCTTCAAGACTGGGACCAAACCATAGATGCAGCACACAGGTTTGTGCCCCTGAACTTTCATGCATGTTGTGTAGGTTTTCGATCTTGCTCTGCAGTCTTATTTGGGCTGGGTTTTTTGCATTCAAAAGCATTAAAAGTATGAAAAAAGCTGTACAAAAAATATACTAACAATGATTGAATCGTAATTTCTCATTGTGGCCCTATCCTTATGCTTTATTGCTAAAGTGCAAGTGTCTGCTTTGGAAATCAAGGAGTAGTTGTCATCTTGGCCCCTAAAGGGCTAATGGCAACTGCTCTTTGGAAAAATAGGGGCACATGACCCCTGCAAAACAGAATGGTCAGACTAAGGGCAGGAACTGGGATCGGACAAATTCTCTGGTAGCATGAGAGAGTCATATAAAAAGAAAGGGTTGTTTGCCTTCACAAATGAACCAGCATTTGAGTGCAAATAACACTCTGAAATGATGCTTCAAACCAGTCCATAGTGGCTGAGCCATTGTGCTTGCTCCCCTGGGCCAAAGTCAGAGCTTCACAGAAAGGTCTTTGAACCAGACTGCATCAATCAACCACATTTTCTATGTAGAAAAGCTGTTCAGGTTTGCAGAACAGAAGGGAGAGCTTTTACTCAGGTTGCAGAAAGTTCATCCCGGCATGTTGGCCTTTCTCTGATCTCGTGAAATGGATGGGGGGCCAAGCAGCAAACGGTATTCCTTACATCCTTTGGTTGCTTTCACAGTTCCTTTTCAGTTTTAATGTTATTTGTCTAGAAGCTCAACACAGTACTGCAGCAGTATCAGATTTTCTGTTACTACCAATAAAAGGAATACTAGCTTATTAACTGTAGGTGATGGAGTTTCTTCACACTATCTTGTATCATGTTTCAGGCTTTTACAGAAAGATAAAAATAACCTGGAAGCCCTACGAATGTTAGCTCTTCATTCTTTATGTCGAGAAGGTGATATAACGGAGGTAAAGATAACACTTCTTTTTTTTCCCATTTCATTTTTCATTCTTTGACTTCCATCAATCAAACTAAAGTAATTATTAATGGAGCTGTGGGAATATGCTCCTCAGTTCACATAAACTGTTTTATATCCTCCCCTGACAGGCAGTGAAGCAGCTCTCAAATCTCATCAGCAGCTTAGAGATACTGGAACCACACAACCCGGAGCTTTTCTACCGAATGTCTCTTGCCTTTACCCGTGTTGTAAGACCATTTTTCACTATTCCATCCTAATTCTTAATGCTACTGATGTTGTATTCTTTCAACCATTCCTTGTCAAATTATCTAACTCCCCCACTTCTTCCAATGTTTAACATCCATAAAATCTGAAGAATCATTTGTTTCAAAACTCCATTTGTTTCCCATTCCATTCGTGCAAATTTAGATTTTGTGTTTAATGTTATTCTGTCATATCTGAACATTATTTGGCAATATTATATTTGTTTGCGAAAACATTTGAGCTACTAGAATACACTTGCTGGGATATTTTAAAAGTACATTTCTTAAAGTTTGCATGTTTTCCCCATGTATAACATTCTGAGTCAATAATGAATTGGTGTTCTGAGGTTTTGAAATGAAAATATCCCTGGCTTTTAGATCACTGCAAAACATTCAGCAAATAATATTCAGTTACAGTTTCTCCCTTGAATTCCTTGGATGTTCTCTGCAGGTAAAAATGTGATAAAACACAAAGCACTGTTAATGTTTAGGAAAAAATTTTAGACAATTATATTTAGCAAATAAAAAGGTACCTAAAGTAGTCCTTTAGGATTTGTAACCTCTAATTAACTTCTATGGAACTGCTTGTCAGGTGTTTTTACCTTGCACAGGATTACAGTCCTTCTATCTGTATTTTTCTTGTATTACAGTGCGGACGCAATGACAAAGTGATTGAGCAGACATTCAGAATGGTGGAAAGAGCCTTCTCTGTGGCATCAGAGGACCCAGATTTAGCTACAGAGTTGGGCTACCAGATGGTGCTTCGGGGCAGAATCAAGGAGGCTATGAAGTGGTTCAAGACGGCTGTTACCAACAGGGAAAAGGCTAGCGTTGCAGCTTTGACTGGTAACAAGTTTGCCTGATGCTTTGGGCCTAAAATTAATATTTAGAAATTTTATTCAGACGTATTTATTCTTATCATTATGTCATCATCCAGGTACAGCTCATTGCCATCTGATAGAGGGGGAGCTTGAAGAGGCAGAACACCAGCTGGCTTTTCTCGCAGAGATTCAACAATCTGTTGGGAAAGGGGTAATTTATACCACGGGATTATGTTTGAAGAAAAAGCTAGCCATGATTTATCAACTGAGGCATAAAGAAAAAGTAGCTGCTACAGCGAACCTGTGCTTTTTTTCTTTTCAGTTATTCCTTTAGGATTTTGTTTTCCTCTTTGTGTGCTGCTGTTAATTTTTCATAAAATAATCCTTTCAAGTTTTCATTTCTCCTGATTTCTCTACCCCTTTCATTTTTTAAAACTTTTTTCTGTTATTGATTGATTGATTGTTATAATTCGTTCATTCATTCTTTCAATGTCTTTAGGAACTTTTGTACCTACAGGCGGTGTTGGCAATGAAAAAACGCCGGCCACAGGAAGAGGTGACCAACCTGCTGAATGATGCTGTGGATACACACTTCTCTTCACTTCAGGGTCTGCCTCTCGGAGTCGAGTATCTAGAGAAGATGAACCCAGACTTCCTGTTGGACATTGTCAAAGTGTATCTTGCTCTGTGTCCCACAAAGGTACATCTAAAATAATAATAAAAGATAGTATCTCTTGGCACTTCAAATGTTCATGTAAATTTAAATCCTTGAATCCAGTACAACAGAGCCTTGGAATTTAGTTTTCCATGTGTGATGTCTGTTTTTGGACATAATTCCTAGTAATTAAGCTATCTTGTTTTAAGACAATTTAAGACTCTTTATAGTAAATAACATTTTATTGGGCTGCTTTAAGCCCCCTGCTCCAGGCCAACCTCCTGCTCCTCAGCTGCAGCACTGTGCCACATTGTTGGATACTGTGGTTAAGATTGTCCCAGGTCTCCTTCATGCAGTCTTTCTATTAGCCAAAGTTAGATATCAGTCTGGTAAGTACTGCAGTAAACTATATTTTATTTTATTTTTTCCATTGATGGTTCCTTACATTGCATTGCTCCTGTATTTATGCAGGGGACATTGATGCTGCTCAGAACAGTCTACAACACTGCCTGGAGAAGTGTCCATCACATGCAGATGCTCATCTGCTAATGGCTCAGATCCATCTGCTGCATGGTAACATGACCCTGTGTACTCAGTCTCTTGAAGTCTGTCTGAGCCATAACTTTGAGGTAAAATACCACCCAATATAACAATATTGGCACCTAGGCTATGTATTTTTACGCTGTGAATTTAATTTAATGCAACATGAGCAAATACTTTCCACAGTAATTCCCACACTTTAATATTTGGGTGGAGAACCTTTACTTTGTGATTCATACTCATTTATTTCTTTATTTTTAGAACTATCCAAGTTGGTTAAATTCCCCTTTATTGCTGGGTGCAGCACATTAATACAGCCTCTTTCTCTCTGTCACAAACACACAGACTCAAGTTACATCGCCCCCTCTCCTCTTAATGCAGAGGCACACTAAATCCTTGCATGATCACGTACAGACGGAAGCCTACACTGGCCAACTAAGCACTTTAAATGTGACATTAAATGTCTTTTCAGACCCTGTAAGCAAGTTTTTCTTAAGAAACCACCTACTAAAGAGGATAGCATTGCCACTCTGCTAGGTCCAGTCGCATGGACATTAGAGAAATCATTTAAACCCTTGCATTTACCTGAGGAGAATACAGCTGCTTTTCCAGAAAAGCAGCAATTTATCAAGCAGATTTTGCTGCATACCTGGCCATGCTGTATGGCAGAGAAAGCAGACAGCATGTTAAAGAAGTGTGTGCCACTTAAAAAGGACAAATGAGGGCATCCTCCTGTCAGTATGTATGTCATGATGTGTGAGGTAAATAAGTATCTGAAATTTTCTATCTCAAGGAATAGAAGTTTGGTACACAGGTTGTTTTTGTTTTTCTGTTTGTTTTCATGTTTCTGCTAAGACTCTTTCAGAATGAAAATTATCAACTTAAAATCTGTAGGCTAGTTAGCAGAGATGCATTTACACACTGTTATGCAACATCAGCAGTTTATTACCATTTCATGATTCTTTGTTTGCTGCTTAACATTATACATCAAACCAACTTATTTGTGGCACAGCTACAACTGAAACAGTTTAATACATAATAAAAAATAATGTTCAGGTCAGTGAGACTGCAAATTGATATGTTGAAGAAACATTACGGGTTTATCACTTAGCTTTTGTTTACCACTGACGCAAACTATCTGGTCATTTACCCACGGAGTTAGAAAATAACATCTTTCGATATTCAAGTGGAAATGCACAGTAATATCCGTAAAAAACAACCCTTAAGTTATCCAATATGCTCTTTGATACCCAGTTAACAATTTCTAAGTCACATGGGTGAAAAATAAAGTTATGTGTGATCAACAAGGGCTTTTGTGTGATATGATGAGGTAACACTTATTTCTTGTTTGAATCAAAACTTATGTGAAGGATCTAGCAACATAATTTGGCTCATATTGATACAGGGATTGATTGTTCACAGAGATCATATTTTATTGTTTCTTACAGATTCGAGAGCACCCGTTGTACCACCTGATTAAAGCTCAGGCTAATAAGAAAGTGGGTGAGCTTGCAGAAGCTGTTCAGACACTGCAGATGGCTATGAATATTCCAGGTGTCCGGAGAGCTGGATCATCATCCAAGTCTAAGCACAGGAAGACAGAATTGAGCTCTGCTGACTGTGTATCTGTCTTTTTGGAGTTAGCTGAAGCTCTGTGGCTCAGTGGAAAACAGGTAAATAGTAATAATTTAACCCTAGAGATACTATTGGTGTTTTCATTTAAAGACAAAGTAGTATCTATAATGAATGGGTTTTATATTTCAGCATGAAGCAGCAAAGGTGATGCAGGATGCCATCAACGAGTTCTCTGGAACCCCTGAGGAGCTACGTGTCACTATTGCTAATGCAGACATGGCCCTTTTGCGGGGTGACATGGAGCTGGCGCTGAGTATGCTGAGAAACATTACTCCAGAACAGCCCTATTACATCCAAGCCAAAGAGAAAATGGCGGACATATATCTGAAGCACCGAAGAGAAAAACGGCTGTATGCAAGCTGTTACAGGTAAACAATACTTCTGGACTAAAATGACCAAAAAAAAGGTATTTAAATCAATGAAGATAGCTAAAAATGAAAATGCATAATGTTTCTAAAGTGAATGCAAATTTCTGAACGTTAATGAACTACATAACAAAGATACAAATAAGTCAATAGAACCACAAGCTGAATTTAGATTGAACAAAATCTGAATTGTGGCCATTTATACAGGTATACTTTTAACTTTGTATGACTAACCCAGCTGACCACCACAAAGACATGTACATGAAGCAAAATCTTGTATCTCTAGAGGGGTTTAATTATGGGACAGCTGATTTGAAGAGATGAATAAGTGTTGGGACATTTAAACAAATGATCAAAAATACTCTTATTAAAAGACATGAACAATAAACAAGGGTTCTTGAAAACATTGTATTTTGTGTTATTATTTATCATTATTATTCTTTTCATTCATTCATTTCAAAGTTTATAACTGACATGGTCTTTCATCTACTATATTTACAACATTGACATCTCGTGTCTGAAAAGGAGAAGGCAGAAGTAAAAATGTATATATCACTACCCTATTATTATTATTATTATTGTTATTGTTATTATTATTATTATTATTATTATTATTATTAAAAGTATATTATTATTATTATTATTATACTTGTTGTTGTTGTTGTTTATTATTATTATATGTGATGTGATGCCTCTATCTTTTTTCAGAGAAATGGTGGAGAAGCTGCCCAGCCCTCACACATATCTCTTACTGGGTGATGCTTACATGAACATTCAGGAAGTAAGTAAGAATGGTACTTTTCATATTCATACTAAGTGCATTTTGCTGATAACTTAAACATGCTTGAGATAGGTGTTGAACACAGGTATTTGGAGTTATGAAACAGTACTTGCTTTCTTTAACAAAGAAAATTTATATTTCTTCTAACACTGGCTCAAATTTTTGTTATACTCACTTCACCTAAAATTAGCAAATGCGCTTCCACTGTAGAAACAGAATACCACTGTTACAATAATTCATAATAATATATTTTATTACTCAATTGCTTTTAGGGGAGTAATTGCAGCTATAGAAATAATATTATATAACTCCCATCATCTCCTGGACCATTGCATGAGACAAGAACACAAACTATAAAAGTCATTACTAATACATTTGGGTGGAACCACAAACAAGGGTCCAGTCATAGAGTCAACCAACAATTGTTTACAGTAGAAAGGGACATCATGTAGCCAAAGCTAAGTGGCATACTGCTGTGGAATTTGTTTCATATAACTCATTGACTCAAAGACCACAAGATGTCTCTTACAGAAGTTCATGGATCATGTTAGCTCTGGCTGTTGTTAAAAAGTATTTTGGTTGTGATAATAGGTAAGTCATTCAGGGACAATAGAGATCTTCCTAATCTGGCCATTAGTAATTATATCTTCATTCAGCTGGTACCATTAATTATACAACAACCCTGAACTTGTTTAGAGGATTTTGCTACTAATATTTACACATACCTGAAAGTAGTACAAACTGTGATGCAACTAAATGTGTTTATCTTCAGCCTGAGAAAGCCATCGAAGTTTACGAGCAGGCTCTAAAGAAAAACCCCAACGATGGAGCTTTAGCCAGTAAGATTGGAAAAGCCCTCGTCAAGACTCACAACTACATTAAGGTTTGTGCTTACTCATTTAAAGATCAAACACAGACAAATAATAAACAGGACGTGTTGACAAAAGACTGACGTTACCATTACAGGCAATTAATTACTATGAAGCAGCCCTGAAGAGCGAGCAACAGAACTTCCTGCGTTATGACCTGGCTGAGCTCCTGATGAAGATGAAGCAATACGAGCGCTGTGAGAGGCTCCTGCAGGAATCTCTGGCTCATGAACCGGGTACTTGAGAGGTCACAATATTTCATCAGCTGTGATTCGAATTTCCGCTCGGACATGACAACACAAGCAATGCTGCAATATAAACAACATGGTGCAAAGATGTACATTAATGTTTGCACATGTTCGTGCTAAACTACTTGAGTTTGTACAAAAGTAAGGGGAACTTTCAATGTTTCTATATGAGTATCCATAGATTTTTATTGGGTTGGAATTTTTTTAATGCTCATTATGAAGTCAGAATCCATCCCAGAGTCCATCTGAGAACACATGAGGCATTTGACCACTTGGGGGTGCTGCAGAAAACTCTGCCATAGTGGGGTACCAGCATGTGTTTTGTTTTTTCACACTGCTTCAACCATGCCTTACACATGATCATATCTTGTTGTCATGGTGACTGTGGCTTCCTGAACTGCTTGGCTCTTCTTTGAAGCTATATTTGTTTCTTGTGTCGTGTGCTTCCAACCTTTTTTTTTTTTTCCCCCCCATTCAGTGAATGAACTTCCAGCCCTCTCAGATGATTGTCGTTATCTGGTCCTGTTGGCAAAGATCCAAACTAAAATTGAGAAGAATGAGGATGCTTTACTTTCTCTGCAAAGAGTAAGTGGATCTATACATTCTGTCATTTTCTTTCATATTTTGTATTGAATATTTTTACTTTGTTATTACAGATCCACTATATAACTTATACTGTTTTATTCAGTGACGCGCCCCCTATCGACGTCTTTCCTCAGCTCTTGTCTTATCTTTGGCTCTCCTCAGTTTCCTCTGTTTATCTGATAATGTTTTCTGACATTTCTTTGCTGAATCCGCATTCAAAACGACCAGTTTGTTTACATTCATTTGCTAGCATGCAACCCATGCCAAAAGCAAAACCTCAGCAGGCAGTGTCCCGGATATAAAAAGTTCTATTGTGCGGTTTCTCAGCCGCTGGGCTGTGATGGATGAGAAATGCACATAATAGATGTCACTATGTTTTGAGGTTGAAAAGTTATATAGTGGGTCTTAAATAGAAAACATCTGAAATCTCTGACACATTTACAGGTATTATTTACTATTATTATCTAAACTAATAACAGTCATTGTTTGCTCTATTTCCATAATAATGTTGTGTATTGGCTGTTAATAGGCCCGAGATGTGCAGGCCAAGGTGCTGAAGCGCATGCAGTTGGAGCAGCCTGATGCAGTCCCCGCACAGAAGCAACTTGCTGCTGAGATCTGCGCTGAGATCGCCAAGCACTACACAAGTCAGAGGGGCTATGAGAGAGCAGTGAAATTCTACAAAGAAGCGCTTGTGTATTGTGAGACAGATCGCAAGGTCGGTGCAGCTGAATCAAAAACGTTGTGTGTACTTGCTGCAGCTGCGCGTAACAAGCATAGGCATCTCTATCAGTTGTGTGTCTGTTTGTTTTTATTTTTTCCTTTGTGTTTAAATTATATGTGGTCTGGTTTTTTATCGTATGTTTCAGCATGGGGTTTGGTTTAGTTGCCCAACATTATTGTGAAAAGAATCTTGTGACATGAATTTAATAGGGATGAATGCTCTCCCTGTTCTTAGGTGATGCTGGAGTTGGCCTGGTTGTACTTGACTCTGGACAACGTTGATGCATGCCAGGAGCAGTGTGGTATTATTTTAAAGAATGACCAGTATAATGAGGATGCAACTCTGGTGTGTTCTGTTCCTATGTTACCTCTGATACAATCACTACCTTTTCTCAAACAAATATTACAAAAACAAAATTAATTCTCTCTTATGTTTTTTTCTTAGATGATGGCAGACATTATGTTTAGGAAGCAGGAATATGAACAGGCAGTTTTCCATTTTCAACAACTTTTGGAACGCAAACCAGGTGCAGGCTTTTGGTGTTTTTTTGTTTGTTTGTTTGTTTCAATTCTGAATGTAACATGCAAATGGATTATTTGACAATTACTGAATGAAGAAATAGCGACTGACAACTGTTGTTAATAGACAACTACCCAACTCTGTCCCGTCTCATTGACTTGTTGAGGCGAGCTGGCAAGTTGGAAGAAGTCCCCCGATTTCTTGATATGGCTGAAAAACATTCTTCGAGGACTAAATTTGACCCTGGCTTTAACTACTGTAAAGGCCTTCATCTGTGGTAAGTTGAACTGCGTTAGATAAAATTTTATAATTATATTCTCTATTTTAAGTCTTGTGAATAATCTTGTGCCTCCTGCTCAGGTACACAGGAGAACCAAATGATGCTCTTCGACACTTTAATAAGGCTCGGAAAGACAACGACTGGGGTCAAAATGCTGTGTATAACATGATTGAAATCTACCTAAACCCCGACAATGACACAATTGGAGGAGAAGTGTTTGAGAATTTGGATGGGGAATTTGGGTAAGTAAACTTTAGAACCAGAATCATTAACTCAGTTACAACAGAGTTGACATAGAATGCTTTCTTCTTTTCCAAGAGGTTTTATAAATAATTCTGTTTCGCACCAGCAACTCCACAGAGAAGCAGGAGTCAGAGCAGCTTGCTGTGAGAACAGCCGAGAAGCTGCTGAAGGAGATTAAGCCTCAGACACCAGGCGGGCACATCCAGCTACGCATCCTGGAGAACTACTGTTTGCTTGCAACTAAACAAAAGGCCAATATAGAAAAAGCCCTGAGTGTTTTCACAGAGGTTGCAAACAATGAGGTAAGTAAAGACGGTGAACATGAGTAGCATCACACCCTCCTGTGTAAATATACCCAACCAAAGAGTTGTGCATTATTTCAGGCTCTCGTTTCATGTCACAGAGAGCCATTTAGTTACACTGTACTACCCTGAATTTCAATGTATGAAGTGAATTCCAGTGCCAATGTAATGTATATATTGGATGAATGTATAGTAATAATAATTTAGTTATGTAAATTTGTGGTTTGGTGTTTTCAGATTTCTCTTGTCTCATGAGAATTCTTTGGTTTAATTCAGACAGACCACGTACCAGCGCTGCTGGCCATGGCAACGGCTTACATGATGCTCAAACAAACTCCTCGGGCCAGGAACCAGCTTAAACGCATTGCTAAGATGAACTGGAACATTGCTGATGCTGATGAGTTTGAGAAGAGCTGGCTGCTTCTGGCAGACATATACATCCATTCAGGGAAGTTTGACATGGCTGGGGACCTTTTAAAGAGATGCCTCAATCACAACAAGGTCAGCCTGAAAATGTTGACACTGATTACTTCAAATATGCACATTTTAACCTCATTTTGAACATTTGTGTCTTTTGAACTCAGAAACCAACTTATATGTCTAACTGCACTTTTTCCCAGTCATGCTGCAAAGCCTATGAATATCAAGGCTACATAATGGAAAAAGAGCAGGCTTTCCGTGATGCAGCGCTCAACTATGAACTGGCCTGGAAATATGGAAATCGGACTAACCCAGCAATTGGTATGTCCAGCAAAATCAAATGTCTAGTCTATTTATGTTATCATAAGGATCGGGAGATTTATGTTTCTAATATATAATGTCTGCTTTTCCTTCAGGATACAAGCTTGCTTTTAACTACTTAAAAGCAAAGAGGCATGTTGATGCCATAGATGTGTGTCATAAGGTGAGATCTCTGGAAATGGTTCCTAACTCTTTATATCTTTGATCCGGTTTTATGCTTTTAAGTCTGCTGTGTTTCTATCCACAGGTTCTTGCGGCTCATCCAAATTATCCAAAAATGAGAAAGGAAATCCTGGACAAAGCTCGAGCTGCCTTGAGATCTTAGGGTTGGACCTGTGTGTGCAAGAGAGAGAAAGCATGGAACAGATATAAAATCAACATTTATGTAATAAAATGGGTTAACTTTGAGCCAATCTGCTTTTGTTGTTTGGATTTTACTGTCAAGTTGAAAATGAGCAGTTATTTGTCTTATTTTTTGGGAAGAGCCTCAAACGCATTACTATGATCATTTTTCTGAGCATATTAAAAACTGGTTGCTGGCAATCCAGAGAGAAAACACAGAGATGGTCAGGCATGTGCAAACTGAAAGCTCACAGACACAAAACAGCTATAAAAATGTTTTTGCAGCAAAAAATAGGAGAGCCACATCTGGAAAACTTACGAACATTAAACATGTATTTATTCAAATGCGTTTATCTTATGTTAAGCCTTTTAAGCTTGTGATTTCATCCCATTGTCTCCTCATAATTTCTTGGAACAATGTAAGATTTAAAATATCTTGTTTGTATATTTTTATTATTTTGTTTAAAATATAATAGTGCTTCTTTGGTCTTTTTTCCCTCTTTTTTTCACGCCTCTTTGAACACACCACATTGATAAAGCTTTTCCGTACAGTTCCAGAGTGACTGGAAAGGCATATTGGACAGACTAAGCTCTTTAATGGACATCATAAACTGGCTGCCTGCCAGGGGTGGGAAGCTGTGGGGGACTCGGTCCCCACAGATGGAGTCACCGTGTAAGTCAGAGACATGGAGGCTTCAAACTAGGCACCAGCGCAGATTCCCTGCGGTGGAATCCACGTCTTCACTCCTGCAAGTATCCAACTCTTTGTTAGCGACATCCGTGGGACATTTCAAGGATTAGACGGGCTGGAGAGAGATGGGGGTGGGGGGTGAGCGCCAGCTTTCAAAACTTTAATCGATGAATGTCTATGGATTGTTCGTATCCACGATGGGAAGACGCGGAACTTGTGTCCCCTCTTTTCTGTTTTTTTCACCATATTTGTTGGTCCATGCGCGTTTTCGGGTAATAGTAGTCTCCTCGTGCATCATACTGAAGCTCTGTGGGCATGATGCGATGTCTCACAGGCTTGATTGGACGCGGTGGGGTATATCGCGTTCTTCCATTATTTGTAACCCAGCAACTGTCCCAGTGAATGACCAGTAAAACAAATCCTATTAATGATACCGTTACTGACTCTGAGCAACTAAGAGAACGGTCACCAGTATCCCTCTGGTCGGAGCAGGATTACCAAATCCGTAGTCTGTTTATCTGGAGTTTCCTGATACACTGCGAACTTAGGAGAGATCCGAGTTGGATTATTAAAGAAAAGTGGATCGCATTTCGCCGCGATCGCCTCCCGTGATTTGCGCGTCTTTCTTTGTGCTCCAGGTATGGATTCTATCACTTTGACACGCAGGAGTTCTCAGTGCGCACGCGCACTGCTACGTCGCCGCCTTCTACCTGAGAGGAGCACACCTGGATCAAACGACACGGAAGTTTTGTGAAGTCAGAGAGCACAGCGAATCTTTTTTCGTCTCCTCGGTTAGTTTAATTGGACCTGAAGTAAAAACGGGCGACCTCAGTTTTAAAGCAGGATGTCATTCTTTGGATTTTCTGTAAATCATTTAGAGGATGGCCAACCTTAACCTGCGGATCAGCGACTCATGGTATGTTTTTTAAAGAGCCCAAAGCCGAGTTTCCCTCCCTCTTTTCCTTACTGATTAGAAAGCACACAATGTAGCTGTAGTGATGTGGCAATGTATCAACAGGTTGTCCAGATATATAGTTTTTAAGTATTTATGAATTTTACAAAATAATAATGTTGGCTCGCCATGATCAAGCATTTGACTTTATTTTTTTATTCATTACAGCTGAATCTCAGTTCAAAGCCTTCCTGCTCTCCATTAAAGAACAATGACAGCTCTTCGCAGAGTCCTCCGAAGACGACTGCACCCACTTAAACTGGCTGCTGTGGCTCTAGTTTTTGTTACATTTGTGTTCTTCATACAATGGGAAGTGGGGACCCAAAGCCAACAGGAGGACCCATGGCTTAAGGAGATGGCAGTGAAGCGGGACGTCATGCTGGGGATGGTGATGGGAGCTGTCAATAACTTTAGGGATGCGATGCCAAAGATGCAGATCAAAGCCCCTGTACGGCAGCAGGACAAAGCAGACGGTGCGTCGTGCCTGCCAGGTCACTACACTGCCGCTGAGCTCAGGCCAGCTCTGGAGAGGCCGCCCCAGAACCCTCTGGCTCCTGGAGCTGCTGGGAAACCTTTCCACACTGACTCCCTGAGCCCCGAAGAGCAGAAGGAGAAGGAGAGGGGTGAAGAGAAACACTGTTTTAACCTCTATGCAAGCGATCGCATCTCTTTAAGCAGAGACCTGGGCGCAGACACAAGACCACCAGAGTATGTCAGCATCTACAGTCTTCATGTGTTTGATACACTTTACTGAAAGAATTCACGTTTGCTGCATTGGGGTTAGGGTTTCAAATTGTGAAAAAGAAAAAGATCATGCTGTTTTTGATTGATTGATTTCTCTCTTATATTACAAGTATTCATCCAAAATATAAATGTTGAATTCTGAAAAAATCTATACATATATTATCATAATATAGATTTGGTCATGTGATAAAACTCTCAAACCCAAAAAAATCATAATTACTCCATTTATCATATTTGCTTTTGACATGGAACAAAATGTCAAGCAGAAACCGCAGATATGATTGCTTACACTCTTTTTTTCTTTTTTAGCAAACCTAAATTTACTGCTGGCCGAATTCAGAGAGAGGCAGTTTGCCACGTCCAAGTACACAGAAGTCCAAGTACATGTCACTTTGTAGTCAGTACATAGCACAGACATAATGCTTGTTCACGGCTTACTGAGTCTCTCCCGCTCTAACAGGGCACCTTTCAAAGGTTGCCACACACGGCAGTGTCACAGCTGAAATGGACTCCCCACAGGGGAGAGCCTGCAGATGCAATAACTAGATTACTGTGCCACTCAAGAAATGTTCCAGATAGTCTTTTAGTTTTCTTTTGTCCTTGATGCAGATGTATCGAGCAAACCTTCAAAAGATGCCCCCCCTTGCCGACCACCAGCGTCATAATTGTGTTTCACAATGAGGCCTGGAGCACTCTGCTGAGGACGGTGTACAGCGTCCTCCACACCTCCCCTGCCATTCTCCTCAAGGAGATCATCCTGGTGGACGACGCCAGCGTGGATGGTAAAAAGGGGAAAAAAAAAAAAAACAACTCAATGGGGCCCTTCAGGAGCGCCCTGCTTACTGTTGGGTTCAATTTCATGCTGCATACTGGGTGGGCAGCTCTGAGAGGAGCTCCCCTCCGTCTGTGGCCTGTGAAGTGGGTAACAACAGGAAGCAAAGGGCTGCTAGTGAATACTTTCCAGAGAGGAATTAGCAGTGGTTGGGCTAAAAAATGAGTTCCTGCGTGCAAATAGGTCTGATGTAAGAAGGACTCTGCCTTAGAAACCTGCAAGAATATAATATGTTTAGTACCTTTAAGCATCCATGGGGCTTTCTGATATCTTTTTAATCTGGATAAATAATTAAGTAATCATTAATTTGATCTCTAACGCTGTTTAATATTCCATATTGCTTCCAGACGTATTGAAGGATGAGCTGGACGAGTATTTGAAGCGGCTGAACATTGTGCGAGTTGTGCGGCAGCGAGAGAGGAAAGGCCTCATAACCGCTCGGCTGCTCGGTGCCTCCGTGGCCACCGGTGACACACTCACCTTTCTTGACGCCCATTGTTAGTCACACCGCTGGCATTACACGCACAATCCAAGCACTTTACACACCCTTACACACCCATTGCTCTGGGAAACTGTTTGCTAAAAAAAAAAGCAGAGGTGTAGTCATTATTTAGATTACAATTCCTATGAACTGTTGTGTTTGCGTGTATTAACAGGTGAATGCTTTAACGGGTGGTTGGAGCCTCTGCTGGCAAGGATAGCTGAGAACTACACTGCAGTAGTGAGCCCTGATATAACCACTATTGATCTCAACACTTTTGAGTTTATGAAACCGTCCCCGTATGGGCAGAATCACAATCGGGGCAACTTTGACTGGGGACTTTCTTTTGGCTGGGAGAGTCTGCCAGCTCATGAGAAACAGAGGAGGAGAGATGAAACGTATGCCATCAAGTAAGCAAAACTTGTATCTCTGCATTGAATCTGGATTCTGTATCAATCTTTGAAAATCTGTAAATGAATTTATCATCTCGCAGGACTCCCACCTTTGCTGGCGGGCTCTTCTCCATCTCTAAAGACTATTTCTACCACATCGGAAGCTATGATGAAGAAATGGAAATCTGGGGTGGGGAGAATATTGAAATGTCGTTCAGGGTAAGCCATCGCCGAGCGGCAGTCGTCTTATTTACTGCTGAGCCTTTCACCTTCAGCTGCGTGGCTCTGTCTAACTGCATGTTGTGCATCCACATTCAGGTGTGGCAGTGCGGTGGACAGCTGGAGATCATCCCTTGCTCCATAGTCGGTCATGTTTTCCGCACAAAAAGTCCCCACACTTTTCCAAAGGGTACGCAAGTGATCGCTCGCAACCAGGTCCGGCTGGCGGAGGTGTGGATGGACGACTACAAGGAGATCTTCTACCGTCGTAACCAGCAAGCTGCACAAATTGCTCGAGACGTAAGTGCAGCCTCTGAATCTAACATGCCTCTAAAATCCCCCCAATTGACATAACTTATTTTGAAGAAGCAGCAAATTCCGTTCAGGCATTGTCTTTCACTTCTACTACACATGGCTGTAAAAAAGTATCCTCATGACCAGTTATTATATCCCCCGTAAGGCAAGTTTGAGCAAATCCAACTTCTGCTCCTGAATTGCTCACAGTAAGCATTAAGTCTGATTATGAGTTACTTAACGTGCTCGGCAGGGTAATAATTCACTATTATAAATCTCTATATGTGAACCCCTTTTAAAATGAAACACTTTCTTCAAAATGTGCAGACATGGATCAGCTATTAAAGGATGAAAACTGTTCACCGACAAAGAAAAGCCCTTAAGGAAGTCGGGCTCTGGTGAATGACTGTCTCTCAGCGTTTGCCGCCACGTGGTCTCATAGGGGCCATAAAGATTTTCCTCTGGGCTATACCTCACAGAAAAGGCCAGCCCTGTGCTGCTGATTTCAAACAGACATGCCGTCGTCCACAGCTTCACAGAATCCACTGTCGCAGCCATGATTGTGCGCCAGTGTGAGCAGAATTTGCCTCATTATAGTAATTAAGGGCACTCATTATTTAAGAGCATGAGGTGCCTGCAAATCCCTCTAAATGTGCAGTTTCACTTCAGTTTGAAAGGAACAGTCATCCAATACTTCCTATAGTTAATTAAACAAATGTCTTGTTAGAGTGCTGGAAACACAGTTACTGATTCCAGTAATCAAAGCAGTTTTCTGCAGATGATTGAGACAGACATGTGCCAGTTACATGAAGACAGAAATATCGTGGAAAACTACAGTACAGGAAGGACCTGCTGCCCTTCACCATGAAATAAATTTTAATTTTAAGATTTTTGTTTTCCTGGTTACAAAAGACATCTATAAGGTAAATTATAAGTTTAGTTTTACTACATTTTACTTACATAGAAGTTTAGAGCTTTTTTTCTTTTTTCTTGTTAGGTGACTCCAAAAGTATTTGAATAGACCCTGCTCTTGCAGAGATGGACTCATTTTATTATGGGTGTGCAATTCTTGAGCAGAGGCCTGAAGAATAAGCACAATAAATTGATTTATAAGCTCTACTTGTATTTAACTAAATTGTGCTCCAGTATGTTTTGTGTCACAAACAATTTTTGGCCTCTTGTTTTCCTATTCTAACCCCCTAACCCCAACAGGTTGTTGGTGTTGGAATAATCAGTACTTGAAACAGTAAAATTTCTCTATTTCAAAATCGAATCTTGAATTAGACCTTTTTTAGTTATTACCTTCTATAAATTCCAAATTGAATTGGGTAAATCGTCTTAGTATGATTTCAAATAATGAATAAAGCTCATGTGATTAGTAAATCATTGACCTCTGTTTATTGTTACATTTTACACTCACTGTTTTTGGGAAACAGTTATACTCGTTGATCATATACCATGATCTTCTAAATTCCTTCAGGCTTCCTTATTGGTGCAAAATAAACATGCTTTTAGAAATCCCCACAATCCTTGGTGGTGAAAGTTTCAGAAACCCAGTTCTGAATGTGAAAGTTTGGGATATTTTTAAGATCTCTCTGAAAATACCAAGCTCATGTAGAAAAGGGAAGCTGTGACTCAGATGCTCCTGCTTTCTTGTCTCATTGTTATACCAGGGAGCTTTTGGAGACATCTCCAAGCGCACAGACCTCCGAGCACGGCTGCAGTGCAAAAGCTTCTCTTGGTATTTGAAGAACGTTTATCCAGAAGTCTTCATGCCTGATCTCAACCCGCTCCGCTTTGGCTCAGTAAGATCACACAACACCACGACCAACTATTCCCTTTCCAAACCTCACAGCTCCGTCTAGCCACTGTGGGTTTCCACTTAGGATCTCCAGAGGGTACAAAGCAGTTCCAGTTTAACACCACTAAAGCACTTCAGAGGCTAAAGTTGTTTGAACAGCTTGTGCTGGATGTTAGTTTTTCATTTTGTTTCCTCCCACCGCTCTCCTTTTCCCCCCCTTCTTTTTTCGTAGGTGAAAAATGTGGGCAAAGACTGGTGTCTGGATGCTGGGGAGAACAATGAGGGCGGCAAAGAGCTGATTATGTACCCATGTCATGGACTGGGAGGAAACCAGGTCAGTAAGAGAATGCGCCTCCCATCTCTTTTTGACCAAATGGCACGGTTCACTTCTAACCACACTAATGGCATTTTTAATGTTTCCTGTGAACTAGTATTATGAGTACTCGACACGTCACGAGATTAGACACAACATTCAGAAGGAGCTGTGTTTGCATGGGGCACAGGGGGCTGTGAAACTGGAGGACTGCCAGTACAAAGGCAGGAACACTTTTGTAGGAGCAGAACAAAAATGGGAGCTGAAGGATGTGAGTTTGGTCTTTTCCATTTCCTGCGCACCAATTTGTGATCTACGATGCCTGCGATGTTATTTATATCTTTATACAAAAGTAATAGTTTCTTTAAATAACTGAATTGTTTTTTTCTTTATGTAGAACCAGTTACTCTTCCTCCCAGGACGGAACATGTGTCTGACTGCCCGTAATGAGCATCCCTCTCTGGCTCATTGCAACCCCTCAGACAGATACCAGCAGTGGTCCTTCTTCTGAGAGCGCAGCACACCACTTTGCAAATAGCTACTTTGTATGCGTGAGGATACTAGGACCTAAGTATTCTATAATCTATGCAGGTTTTTTTTAGAGTAATGATTGCAATGAGTTTTAATTTATTTTTATATATATAAAGGAACTGAACTGCTGCTGTTGGAAAGTCAGGACTTTGGAAGAGACCATCATGTGCCACCCCTACAAGGAATCATCCAGTTGCTGCAACAGTGAAGATGCACTATGATAACTAGTGCCTCTTTCGTGTTTCAGGTGTTTTCACTCCTCCGCGTCTTCACAGTGACAGTGGGCAGCATTTGGTATTTTAAGCTGGCATATGCTCCAGATGATTATGGACATTTTAAACAAGATATTTGTGCTGGTAACACAAAAATCCCAAATGTGAAGCACCAAGAGGCAGACAGTGAAAACTTGAAACATACAGGAATGATGTGCATTGTCCCTTTGAAGTTAATTTCCTGTTATATAAGATCTGTTTGGAACCGTCCAGTGCCTTGGTTATAGTTAGATTTTTATCTTCTTATCTTATTTCTTTCTGGGTGTGAAAGCGGTTGGAAGATGGTGGCGGTCTGCAAATTTTAGGTTAACTCTAGTCTTTTTCAATTGATTAACACCAATGACTCCTGATGTATTCTTCTTCTTTTCTTTTCATCTGAAAGCATTTTAAAATCAATGATTCAGTAAGTAAGAAGGCTGACTGAATGCCAGTTTAGGTCAGTATATTAAGTTGCTTAAAAGTGGGTGAGGTCTTAAACATAACTATGTGAACACACATCTGCATTGTTTAAGATGATTCTCTCTTAAAATGTATTAATTGCAGCATCATCTTTAAGTATTATTTATAGGTTTATGCTTTGGTGTTTTTAAAAGGTTACAAAATGATTGCATCTAAGGAGCTTTATTCACTCAACAGCCTGAAACTCTTTGTTTAGACATGTAAACAGGAGTCCGTACACACATTTCTGGTGCAGGCACTAGTGTTGGGATGCCTGTGAAGTCTAGTCTGACTGGTTTGAGATCAGATTGAATGTTTTTCTTTTTTCAAATGGAAACTGTTTTGTGTTGTCAGAGAGCCAAGGTGTGAAGAGTTATTTTGAGCTCGATAAATTCAGTTGGGCAGTAAAGATGAGCACATTCTCATTCATCCACACGGTCTGCAGAGGGCGCCTCAGACCACACGGCCTGCACTCACACAGGTGTTTCCACACCATGACATGCCAACATCTCAACAGCACTGATTCACTGCATAAAAGATTTTTTTTTCATAAAATTTATTTGAAAATCATGTTTAAATGATCAACCCCCAAAAAAGAAAAAAAGATGTGGAATTTATTTACATTTTGAAACCGCACTGAAAAAGTTTTGTACCTCTTTGTGCAAAACATATGCATTTCACCAAATATGAAAAAAAAAGACTTAAATCAGGCACATGAAGCTTTACAACTCACAACACCCAAGAAACAAAAGACAATTATAAGATAGTGAAGCAATTTACTCAATACAGACTTTTAGTAAACCACAATAAATACTCATTTCAATATACCATTCATAATAAATATTTAAAAAAATGTAACCTGAAGTCAGGACTGGATGAACTGTAGCTATATCAAGCCTTCTCACACTGTATGCTTTGGCACAATTCCTATGCTCTAAAGGCTATGTTGATGACACTGATTGCCTTAAAGCAGTTTGTACATTTCCTCTGTAACATAAAAAGTTGCTCTGGAGATCCAAAACATACAGCTGTAGCACTGAAGTCTGTGATTATAACAAAGCTGCAGATACTGAAAGCTTGAAAGACGGGAAATGCATGAGGTCATGCAGGAGCAGAGTGAAGAACTTCAGCCACGCCGTAGAATTACAAAGTTAATGCAGTCAATGATTTGTTGAGCAGCCACTACTTATTTTTTCCCATTTTTTCAGTGAATGTATGAATAAATGTTAAAATGTTATTTACACATTTTTGGTAAACAATTCTGTCATATCATATCTGGCTTTCAATCACATTTGATGGCTGACAAGACTCAGGAGACATATTGTCTTGTTGTTATAGCTGAAAATCCTGTTTACAAAACTAGGCTTTGATTGTCAACTTCATAACTGTCTACCCCATACAGGATTGCTAAAAAGTGTGGCATTGTTTTAATTCAAACCAGGAGAGTTTTATGTACAATTAAGTACAAAGTCAACTGTATTGAAGAGAAAAGTCTTAACATCCACTGAACTTCAATAGAGTAAACAATATCCTTATTGGATCAACAAAATTAACAACTTTGACTTTAGTAAAATGGTGTAGCACTGATTACTGTTTGAATGAAGCCATTTATGGTTATTTATTTGCAGTGACACATGCTAATTGTATGATTCTAAGATAAAACTGGGAGGAAACTAGCGTTTGTCTTTTAAAACCAACTGCATGCCCCACGGCCCTGATACATACTTTAAGTGCAAAAGGCTGTGAACTGCTTTCGACTTGTCTGTTCATACAATTTACCAAAGTATTCAGGTTATTCATGCTTTTCGAAAACCATAAAAAAAGCATAAAATCATTACACAAAAGAAAATTGTACATGAAAACATTGTATGTATGTATATATATATATATATATACCAACAATGTTTTTAATCCCCACTGAGATTCCCAAAACAGCATGCTCATTTCTTATCAAAACATTTACAATATATAAGTACACATGTATAATTCGGCAACAACAAATAAACTGACGGTAAACCTTTTGTTGTTTTTTTTTTTGCACATTTGACACAGAGAGCGGACATAGAAAAGTTCCATCTACAGTACAATATCTGCTTGAAACTAGAACTTTACATCTGAAAGTACAGGATACATTGCACAGCATGACATAAATTGTGTTTTGTATTTTTTTTTAAAATATGTTTTATGTTTTTCAGCTAAGCACAGACATTGTTGTGGAGAAACCTGCAAGAAAAAAAACGCTCCTTAAAAAGAGTTTTCATCACAAACCTATGGCTTTATAGTTACAGATGAAAATGTGTTACAGTGCTGTTAATTGCTTTGAAATTTAAGGTGAGATAATGAATAAAAGGCAATGTTCATGTTCCCAAGAAAAGCCAGGCTAACACATTGTAATGAAAAGAACACTTTCAGAGGTGAGCTTCTTTAAATGGCTGTGACCTCGGGGCAATGGTCTGGTAAAGGGAGGTTCTTGGTGTTATTGTTTGCTAGTAAGGTCAGGTCAGAGTGTCCATTAACATTTGACTCCTGTGGAGGCTGTGCTGCCGTCATGCACGAGCCGTGGCTGCTGTAGGGAGCCTGGCTGTTATTGTTCAGGTAGTTTTGAAACGTCTGGTTCTGGTTGTCGGGCTGTTCCACGAACGCTGCTTTGGACAAAACTTTCTTTGGGTCAGATGTGTAGCAGGTCAAGGGCGCAACAGGGGCACCAGCAGTCAGAGTAAAATGGTGATTGGCTGTGTACTGCTCGTCCGTCTGATTAGAGTAGTCTGTGTATTGCTCAGCAGTCACGCTGAACGGTCCCTGGGCCACGCTGCCATCGGTCGTATCGACTGAATCTTGGAATGCTAAGGCTTCCCTGTAGGGCTCACCGGTTTGGCCGTTGGCGCTGGCACTGGAGCTCCCTAGCTGATAGTACTCAACCGAGGAAGAGTTCATTAGGTAAGTGTTCCCATTTATGTGGTTTTCCCGTGCCACGGAGCCGTCGCTGTAACACAGCACGGAGGACAAGGGCACCACTTCGGTGTGAGACACAGCCGGAGGCGTCATGTCCTCCTGAAAGTTCTCAGCCTTCTCTGCATCCTCATCATCGCCCTCTTCCTCAGAGTCACTGTTAGCCAAGCTCTGTGTGCTGGAGTCAGACAGCCCGCTGCAAACACTGCTACTGTCCTCCTCATCTTCCTCGTCTTCTTCATTCTCCTCCTCCTCCTCCTCTTCATCTTCTTCCTCTTCGTCTTCATCTTCTAGTGGCTCCTCTATTTCCTCTGCAGCCTGCAGGTGCACGCCCGGCGTCTGTGGAACTGTGTCCGACAAGGAATACTCCAGCCTGTGCTGTGACTGGGCGAAAGGGTTTCCGCTTCCAAGGTCGTTAGCTTCACCATGGTAACCGTTTGTTGGGGATGTTTGCTGCTGCTCACGACTTTTCTCCAGTTCCAGCTTCATGATGGTGTGCAAGAAGTGGGTTCGAACGCGTATGGGATTGAACTCTACTCTTCCGGTTGAATTGCTGCAGCCCTCTTTGGTGCAGCCGCATGGAAACGACATCCGATCCACCTGAGAAAACACAACATTTGCTGTGAAATGCAAGCCTTTTTACAGAATGCTTCCTTCAATGTGCAACGTTAAACTCTGATCTCTGCACTTTCTCTTTAAACGTGTGCTTTTCTGTTCACAAGAAAGAAGATGGGGCATGAAAATATGTGCATCATGGGATTTACCTGACATTTGATCCCTGCAGCGCTGCAGGCACAGGTCTCTGGGTCGCAGAAAACTCGGCAATCACAGCCGCAGTCCTCCCTGGACATGCGGATGGCCCGAAGGTCATGTTTCTCCTCCACGTCAATCTTCTTTACTCCGGAAGAGCGCAGCAATGCGCGGCGCTTTTTAGTAGTAAGAGGTTGCAGGAAGAAGTACTCGTCCACCTCCGTGTTGTCTACGTCAATGTCATCATCAGAGATGTCCTCTGCCGTGAGCGTGTCGGCCTCCTCAGACTCCACTGTGCCGTTCTTAGTCAGCTAAAAGCAAGATGGAAACATATCCGGTCACTTTTATACCAAACCCATTCTTCGAGCAAGTTTGTGTCTCTTTTCTTACAGGAAATTCATTTTTGCAGTTAATTTGGTTTTTGAGCTTCACACCTAATTTTTCTCTAAAAATAGTAAAAATGCGTAATAAAGATTTACTAAGAGTCACTAACTAGTTGGTGTAGAATTCTTACAGTCTTACAACTTTTATTTTTACTTTCTTGCAAACATATTTTGATTCTTCTGTATGCGGTATTAATAAAATACTACAATAAAGTAGAGTCGAATAAACTTAAACTGAACTGAAATAAATTAAAAGTGTTTTTCACTCCACATAGGGATATTATATTGTTGTAAAGATACAATAAAATAAAAAATACAGGTCCGTTATTAGAAACAAACAGTCCGTTTTGTGCTACAGTGCAGATACTCTCAGCATTGCTTTACTGATTTCAACGTATTCAGTAATACGTTACCTCTCTAATTGCAAATAAAAATTAAATATGATATCCATTCAAAATCCGAATCATCTTGTGATCTCAATCATCATTGGACGGCACAAATGCTGAAAGATTACTGAGATTATTGAAATTCAGATAAATAAAAAGGTGTGCTGTAAAATTTCTGTTACATACTGGTGTGTGATGGCGTCTTTTTTTTTTTATATGCATACTTTTTTTTTTACTGTGTATAGCCCTTTATGTTGCTCCTTCATGAAAAGCACCTTACAAATATAATTTTATTTATTTATTGATTGGATCATTAGATGTCATTAATAAATTTCTTTATTCGTTGAGTTATTAAATCAGTTTTGTATTATGGTGAAACTTTGTCTATGAATGCCTCGGTTGTCGCTATTGGGGCTTGAGATACTATTTTATGACTCTGCATTAAAATGTATTACTGGAAACGGTGATTATTCCTTACACTGTGAGAGCTATGCTAATATTGGCTGGCCCGCTCTCTCTCTTTCAGTGAGGTGTGACAAACACTTGATTTTATAAATTCATAAAGTCCTCACTGATTTCTTTCCCACTCACATTACATCAGTTTTATTCTTTAACGTGGATCCTTAGAGAACCTACTCGAATGATTGGATTTTAATACAGTTGCCAGCTGCTTTTGCTCAAAATGGTAATTACAATTTCTCTCACTGTCCACCTGTAATGCTACCGACCGACAAAAACATCTGAGCCTCCATTAATTCTGTCCTTTGAAAATGCCAAATTTTTAATCTTTTTTAATTATATTTCCCGCTGTTCTTGTTTTTAGTAAATACATTTGGTTTATAATAATTAAACTAACTTACCTTAAATTGTTTGTTTTGTATTCACCAACTTCCCATATTCTATTACTCAGATCTAAAATTTCTCTTTTTTCTTTTATTAATACTTATCTACAATGTAAATTCGTACACCCACTCAAGGTTCTCCAATGTTCAGTGTTATTAGCTTCACAACGGTGTATGAAATTAAAAGACTAAGGAAAGAAATGATAAAATAAGTAAATAAAACAAAGCCTCTACCTTGAGTTTGATGGAGTTGAGTTTCTCCTCCTTCAAGTGATCTCTGAGCATATCTCTGTGGATCCTCTCTTGCTCCAGGGCAAACTCACCCAGGGAGTACTGCCTGACCCAGCTGTGCCTGTTGGACATGCCTAGCGTGCTGCCTCCCTGACTGGGGACGCTGGTGAAGCCCTGCCGCCGGCCGAAGTAGTACACTGTCACATTCTCAAAATGCACCCTTCTAGTCCGCAGCCGCTTCTCCCGCTTCAGTATTGAATCGGCTGAAAAGAAAAATGAGAAAAAAGTGGCACACAGCAAATATTTGTCATTTTTGGAATAAGATATTTTGGACAAGTCAGTGATACCATGTGGAATGATTTAAAGCTGCAACTCACAGAATGAAGTACATTTAAGAACTGCTTCGTTTTAGATTAGATAGACAGAGAGACAGACAGACAGACAGACAGACAGACAGATAGATAGATAGATAGATAGATAGATAGATAGATAGATAGATAGATAGATAGATAGATAGATAGATCGATAGAAAGATATTTATTATTTTATTATTTGTCATTGTAACAGGTACAATAAAATTAAAAAGCCCTCCAGTCAGTGGAAAATAGCAAAATAAAAAACATACCATCTATTTAAACGTTCTTTCATGTTGGGGGAGATCTGTTTGTTAGTTCTGTAAAACCTGTGAACGTTTTATTGTAACGGGACAGTTTTCAGTGCTCCTTTAACGCATGAGATATGAGGAATTTTTCATTGTTGGCTCTTCTACAAGCTTTTACGTATCTTAAACTTAGAACATATTTTTCAGCCCCTCTGCCTGACATGCGAGTCCCCAGTGTGTCTTTTTAAGGAGAGCTCTACAAGGGGGAGGTGCAAAGAGGAGGGCAACATCGGAGCATAAATAATCCCCTGCCTGGCCTGAAGAGGAGCAGCACTGGTTCACACAGAAGCAGCATTAGCCAGTGTTCAAACCCCATCAGACAGGCATGGCAAATAAAAACCATCTGGTTCCAGCACCTCTCCACCCTGAGCAAGAAACACAATCCAGTTAATGATATATGAAGAGAAAAATAAGACCGATGCTCCTAAGCAGAGCCGAGTTGAATCATCTTCAAAAAGACATGCAAAACATTTTATTATGGGTGTAGGAATTAGCAGATCTGGAGGCACGGCTAACTACTTTTCCCAAGCATGTTGATATAAAAGCATATAGCCTAATTTTTCACACACACACATTCCTCCTTCCTTTAAAGACTCCAACAATCAGACCTGACTGTTTCTCAGACACATTACCAGTGTTTTTATCCTCAACCTGTCACCCATCAAGGGACAGAAATCAAAGCCTCATTGCACATCATTGTTTCATCCGCCTGCCCTGACCGTCATCCTGCACAGCTCCCTCGTAGCTTAGAGGTGAAGCACACCACCACACTTTTTTTTATTCATACATACATGATGTTATGAGTCCCCTCTTTTGTGGTTTTCCCTGAAGGAAAAAGTAAATAAGTCAGTCTCATCTTTCCAAGCGCAGTTTTCTTTATTAGACATCATGTCAGCATCCCTTAGAAACTGGCAGAGGAGACTTTTCTTTTTTAATGAATTGCGAATTTTTTTTTTTCATTCAGTTCAAGCCAAGCTGTGGAATCTCTTAGTAACAGGGCTCTTCTGAGAAATTTGCATAACACAAAGCTTTATCAAATCTCAGCTGTAACCTTATCTTAATAAGCCCAGAACCATTTTCGCAGATTCTTTCTGCATTCCTTTTTTTTGGCTCAGCTTGAAGTGTTTCAACCTAAAATACTGCACAGCAGTAGATTAACCACTGCGGACACTTGAGATGCTTTCATTTGTTGTAGATGAATGCAAACGCAGCTTCCCATGCTATTTTACTCTTGGTGGAACAGGGTTATTACATATTGCCAGGTAATAGTGGAATAGATAACTATAGTTTTTATATAGCATGGTAAAGAGGCAAAGAGAAACTCAATCAGGAACTGTAAATCATTTCAGCAACACACACACAAAAGGAAACAAATAGATATACAGTGACTGCAAATGATATATGCATAGCCAAATAAACGAGGTTATGATTCTGTTTGTGTTCAGGCTTGTATTTAAAATCGTGTGTCAAGCAGAGTTGCAGAGAGGGCAAGGTGTAGGTATGACTGCTGTTTTATTTTATTTTTTTGCTCCTGATCTCTGTTTTGAATCATTTTAGACAAAATCTCCTTCCTTCATCAAGAATAAGATCATTTATCTATTTCGTCGGTTCATTCGAAAGATTACACAAAATCTGTTTATATTTCCTCCAATGGTGGAAAATTATTATCATTGAGTTTAGAAAATCTTGTGCCATCAAAGATTTAATATTAGAAAGAGAAGTTGTGAGATAAGAAAACCCCAAGGGACTCTGGATTTTATCCATGTGTTTGGTTGAAGCATCAGTATAAAGACAATAATCTGTGTGGTCTCGAAAAGGTTGACAACAGGTTGCATATGAGTAGAGAAAAAAAGGGGGCCAAGCACAGAGCCCTGAGGAAGATAGTTCTTCAGCTGATAACATATTCAGATTAATGCTAAAGGTCTGTTAAAGTCCAACACACTAATAACTAAAACTAATGCCAACAACTCTAAACGATGTAGTGCAATGCTGGGATTGACAGTATTAAAGGCATTACTGTAATCTAAAAGAAGCCAAATCAAGCAGTCTCCTGCAACAGCAGCAGGTCATTAGTCACTTTAACAAGTGCCTTCTCTGCAGTATGAGGTGCTCTAAAACCAGACAGGAAGCTGTTAAAAACACTGTTATCACTCATAAAATGCTATCAGCTGTGCAGAGATGACTTTCTCCAGAAGCTTACATAGAAAGAACAACAGTGTGTAGCGTCTTAAATGCAAGTTGTCCAAATTAGATTTCATTAGCAGAGCATGAACAAATGGCATGCTGGAAGCTGTCTGGAGAAGAACCAAAGGCCAAAGTATTATTTTAAAATATGTAATATAACAAGACTAGCTGTAGAGAATATTTCACTACAGTAAGCAGCCAAGTGGGAACAATATCTAGAATGCAGGAGGAGATCTTCATGTGGGAGAGATGTACACTTTGACTCTACTGAAACTGTGTGCAAGGAGAATTAAAAGAGGGGATGGATTTCTGTCAAAAAAACTGGCAGAATTTCACCTTTCTAGTTTTGGAGTGTGTTGGTTAACTAGAAAGCCTCCCTGGTTGGGAACCTTAGTATAGCATAGTTTCACTTCGATACTACCAAGCAACATAGTACCGTAGTTGACATTTAAAGATTTAGGATCTCCACTAGTTAGGAATACACACATACTTATGAAGATTAACACTTTCTCAGAAAATTAATATGAAATTGCAGCCCTCACTTTTACCAATTCCTCATCCTCTCTTCAAAAGATCAATATAAAAGATAACTGGTTAAGAGAACATGTTGGTATATGGTTGCACAAGAAATTATTCTCTGTTACATGTGCGGTACCAGTCGCGTTAAACACACAGATTGAGACTACATCAGCTCGTGATGAGGGAGGCTGCCTGAGCATGCTTCCTCTTTATCACAGCACTTGCCTTTTTTACTTGCCTTTCTAAATTCATATGATACTCCCTTATCAACACACGTGCAAATTTGTTTTCTTTGGCCTGCATCCTGTAATGATTGTGAGCTACAAAATCAAAACAGCTCTGAAAATTATTCTGATCCTGATTTTAAAAATCCCTTTAGCTTTGTTTTCCTTGATATGAAATGATGACATTAATCTTACCATCAAAAGGGCCTTAATTGCCACAGTGATAATAATAATAATGCGTGCATTTAAAAGACGCCGGCGCTCACGGGTTAAAGGACCTGAGGCAGAGGGGTTGACACTGTCGCTGCTATCCCCACTCTCACTGCAGGAGACCTCATCATCAGACTCCCGCACAGAGGAACACGGGGAGGAGGAGGCTTCCACCTCCTCAAATTTCCTCTTCAATATTCCGCTCATGGCCCGCCGCATCTGCACCTGAAACCGAGAGACAGCAGAGGGGCCACGCATTATTTAATATCCAGTTTAGGGCCTTCATAATCTTCAGTTCACTCAATTAGCCACCAACCCAACTTCACCACAAACAGACACACACACACACACACACACACACACACACACACACACAGAATGTCTCCTGCTGCTGTCCCAGCTTCCAGGCGTTCCTTGGGCCATTGATCACCTTTGAAGAAAGGAGCAGAGATGGAAGAAGAAAGCAGCTAATTACATACTTTGTCTGCCAAACAGGAAGTTCATTCTACTGTGTTTGATTGAGAGGTTGGAAAAAAAGACCGTCTGGACCAACTTGTCTTCTCCTACTACCTGTCAGGATTAATTTTTGGACAGCATATAATACAATGCAAAACACTGGGTGGACTGCAGCTGGACCTATAAAGCCGAATAATGAATAATTAAATGTTTGAAAAAGTAGCTTACATAGAGAAGGAATCCAGCTTTTTGTTAAGGTGAGTTTTAAATTCTTGCAAAAATGGCATGAAGTGTGGTGATATGTTTTGCTTTTTGCTTCTTTAATCCAGGTCCAAGCACACCTTTCTGCATAGCTATCCAATATGACTTTATTCGCGTGAGGTGATGCAGGGCTATCGCTATCGTGTACATCTTTAATGAGCCACTCTTAAATCAGATAGTTTCTACAAAAATTACAACAACCCTAAAAGGCCTCAGGTAAATGCAGTTATAGCCACGGCAGCACAAAGGAAAAAAAAATCTATACTGCAAATTGCTACAACGGCTCATACAATCCTCTGCAAATGCAACCAATAATCACGTATCATAAAGCATTTTCTAAAAATAGTGAAGAAGCAGATGTAATTGCTGCCACAAAACATTTCACAGTTCCGTCAACAATGACTGGGTACAGCAACGCCGCGCGGATAGTGAAAAATAACCCTTTTATCCAGTTTAATGTTGGTTGATGTCACTCATGAAAAGGTTTGTCTAACAGACCACTTCAATGTCTAGTGAGGGAGTCCATTAACTCTCCCTGAATGATGATGCAAATAGAAAAACAAACAAGAACAGGCTCATCCATCAAATACACTAAAGCTGATTGTTATTATGCTGACACTGCCTCTAAATGCACCGGCACTGTAACTATCAAACAGTACATCATTTTGATTTCTGCTTTGGTTCCTATCAGTAACATCCCACCATGTTCACTTTAATAACACAGAGCTAGTTTGAAAATGTAGTCCTTTAAAGGAGCTATACCTGATATTACGTTAATCTTTCTAAAAGGGTTTCTACATGGTATATTATGTGGTAAAAGTGGGGAAGTTGGACTTACTCCTTTGAAGTCCATAAAAATAAATACATCACAGGAGCTATAGCTACCTGATATTATTTTAATCTTTCTAAGAAAAATCGTTTCTAAACAGCATATTATGTGGTAAAGAGGGGGAAGTCCACAAAAATGAATGACTCATTGTTTGGGCATATGTACGACTTCAGGAAATATTAGTTAGCGATAGCGGCTAATTTTTAGCTCTGGCGTGACGCTCTCTTTTTCGGCCAATGGGGTTAAAATTCGTAACTTCTGGATTCCTTAGGGGACGCTCTTATGGCTGATCGGGATCCGGAAGTTAACCCCATTGGCAGAGAAAGGGCGCCATGCCAAAGCTAAAAATGCGCCGCTTTCGCTAACTAAAATGGCCTGGACTCGTACATATACCCAAACAATGAGTCATTCATTTTTATGGACTTCCCCCTCTTTACCACATAATATACTGTGTAGAAACCATTTTTCTTAGAAAGCTTAAAATAATATCAGGTAGCTATAGCTCCTTTAATGTATTAAAGTGCAAAGCTTTGTGTTTCCGCTTACCCTAAAAGCAGTAACTGGAACATAATGTCACAATTCAACAGAACATAGCAGTGCTGCAGTGGCAAAGCAAGGATTGCTATGACTGGCAGTTTCTCCCTCTCTGCTTTCTCTCTTAGAACCTGGAACCAGTAGAGACAGCCTGCATCTCCAGCCAGCCCCGCTCTGTCTATCTGCCAGAGCAGCTTGTGGGGGAGTTCCATTCAGAGACAGCCTCAGTGTTTCATCTGGGCTCTGCTATCAAGTCATTACAGATGCAAATGCTGCCTGAGAGAGAGGTGCAAACCCCGAGTAGACTAGCGGTGCCAGCAAGAGGGTCATTGTTCCCTGGAAGCTGTGCTTGTTCAGTGCAGTGACATGGCACGGCTAGAATTTGGAGAACCTCCAGAGTCAACAGCTCTACCTACAATTAAGGAATGTGAGGCATCCTCCGTGTGGGAGAGAGTGGAGGAGGGAGGAGTCAGCCAAGATAACCTAATTGAGAATATTTCTCTTCATAAAGAATTGATAATGACTCGGATGACAAATATGTGACTGCAGGGATTAATCTTTTACAGTCTTTACAGCGAACTGACCACAAACCCAATCTCCTCTCCCATCTGAATGAGTGTGACGTGACTAAGATTAACTAAAAAGGGAATACCTTACGTAATCATCTCTTGAGTGATCAAAAAATGTGATCAACTAAAGCTGCTGATGTCAAATTAGAGACACATTTCTTCTAGGTTTCTCCTTCGTTTGTGGCAAACAGGAGTGGAAATTTCCACCAGAGATGACCTGTGCAATTTTACCCCATTTTTCTAGTAAGGGTCCTAATTAGATACCAGTGATGTGAGCATATTCATACTCTTAGCCCTTACTGTAGCTGATGCTGCACCAGGCTTTGATACCAAAAGTGGTTTCCATGGAGATTCTAATGTACTCTCACAACTAGTGCTTCCCCATATGGCAGCATTTCCACTGTTAAATACTGATTATGAGGACACTTGACAACAAAGCAGTGATGTCATGATAAATTCTTCCTCTTATTCATGTTGCAGATTTGTCGTTTTTTTTGCTGAAAAGTTCAAATCTTGACGCGTAATGGGCGATGACATCATAACCCACAGAGCAGTGAGTGATGAACTGTGGGGTGAACCTCCTCCATCGCGGCTAAATAGAAAACAGAGATGGATGCTCTTCTCCAAACAGCTCTTTCTTTGTCTTCACTGTTGCCTTACCACTAATCAAGGCTGGGCAGCACACACACACACACACACGCACTATTATAAAAGGGGAGAAAATGCCAGAGAAAATAATGCAGCAGGAGCCAGCTCGGAAAGCCCCTCCCTAAGTTTGCCTCTGTGTGAGCTCACGCCGAGTACAGATACCAACTCTTATCCCAAATCAACAGTACTCGCAGCTTCGTGGCGCGCTCGCATCCTCAATGCAACCATTTTTCCCCTTCATCATTCACAAAGTTCCCACCATCATCATAAACTGATCTGACCGTGCACAGCTTAAGACGCTCATCCCGAGTGATGCCAACAAGCCTATGGCATCTGGAGCAAGTCCTGACACATCAATCCTACTGTGACCACATTGCACTTCTGCATGTGTGTGTGCGTGTGTGTCTGTGTGTGCGTTTTCTTAGCCCTCACAGGAACAACTGACCTGTATCCACTGGCAGAGTGTGACTCCTCTCACCTCTTCTCGCAGTGCAGCCACACAGTCACAACTGTGACTATTCAAAAAAGGTGAAACATGATGAATGAAGAGATTCCCGTTTTGTTTCAGTCCGCTGACTTGCAGCAACCCCTGAGCTCCGCAGGCATGAGAAGGAGAGTGAGGGAGACTAGTAATTTTCCAGCTCTGGCTGCACTGTCGGCACCATATGCTTTATTGTTACAAGGGCGACAGTCTTTCTCACTTTAACTCCCTTTCTGTCACTGTGTTGCTCTCTCCTTCTCTTTCTCTCTTTGGCCACACAAAGGCTCATTAGCTGCAACCGGCTGAAAGGCAGGAGCCTGACTGGAGCCGAGCAGAGCTGAGCAGAGGCAGCCTGTGAGATCACATGGGTGGGATGTCTGAGAGAGAGAGTCAGGCGTGCCTCTGCTACTGCTGTCTGCAGATATTTTTACCAACATGAGCTGGAGAGAGGGAGGAGGGCAGTGAAGGGGATGGGGGGG
>JAVQJG010101435.1:0-14325 GCA_036024015.1 Craterocephalus amniculus
GTTTACATTGAAAAAACTAATCAAGTCCCACATCCTGACTTCTCATACCTTTTTTTTCTTTCCACTCCTACTCCCTCATTTCCTTTTGTTTCCTGTATTTCCAACCTATGACTAGAGTCACAGAAAAGATGTGTGATGAGTAGAACAGTTCTACTCATCACAGACACTTCTACAGATCCTCATTCAGGCAGTGGTGATTTGTTCCCATGTTAAGGCAGAAATACTTTGCCTTTTTCACAATAAAGATTGCTGCCATTATCTGCCGCTATTACTGTAGATGCTACCAAAAGAGGAAGAAAACATGGAGGGGAAGAGGATGAAGGAATTTCACCCAATTGCTTCATGAATTGCTGATGGAACCTGAGTGACAATTTGGTATGCAATTGTCAGTGTCACTCATAAATACATTGTGATGTCAGATTTCTGTCTTCTGTCACACACTGTTTTCAACCATCCAATCAACTTCCTATCATGTTATAGAAATTGCTGATGAGAACTAAATTGTGTTAGTTAAAGGATCAACTTTGAATTGTTTAAATGCATTCATGCAAATATTAACACACAGTCACACACATTTTTCTCTAAGCTACTGTAAGTCCTTTGGTAACAGTCCAACTAATATGCAGTGAATTGTAGTGGAAATGCAAATTCATTGCTGTGCCTTTTCACATCATGGCACTGTAATTAAATCTTTTGTGGCCACTAGGCATTAAGGGTGGGAAAACCAGCGAGGCAAGGGGATTCCTTTGGACACTCGTTTGGGCTGTAAATGAGCCAGTGACCAAGTAGGAAAGATGGTGTGCCAGCGGTTCGATCTCTACTAATTGATTGCTTCTACCAACAGGAGCGTAATGCATTCTATTGTAATCATCCTTTCCCCATGTTCATTAAGCCAGCAAGCTGCATGATCTTTTCGTGTTGTCTCGCCCCTTTTCTCCCCCCCTCTGCCGTTTTCTTTCTCATCTTCCCTCCTTTTTTCAGCCCCCATTTTCACCCCGGTGCTGGATTGGAAAGGTGATTCAAAGGTGGAATGACAGGCAAGACATCCCTTATCCTCCTCATTGCAAAAACAAAGAAAAGAAAAAAGGAGGAAGAGGAACAAAGGGCAGATAGAAAGAAGTCAGTAGATAGCTTGTGGGGTGATGAAGGAAAGAATTGCTGATGGAGGGATGAGAAGTAAGGAAAGGCGTTACACGGGAATATGGAAAGGAGATCGAGCACGGCATAAGAGGCACAATTAAAGAGTAGGAAAATTATGGCTCAGAGAAGCACCTGTCACCATTTCCCTTCCGCCGCTACCCCAGTCACCCCATCTTCTGTTCCTGCCAGGTTCCCACCTGCTCCTACTCTCCCCAGTGCTTCTTTTTCTGACACCCACATCCTCCCCCTTTTCATCCCTTCATGCCCCCTTTTCACCCACCTCCCATCCCCACTTCTGCTCCTCACTATGTCTCTTGTTTGCCTCTTAATGAGTGCTGGCAGCACAACAGGACCATTGTTGTCCATGGCTTGAACCCTGGACTGAAACAACTGCTGTTTACACAAGCAGTGGTAAAGCTTGGACCCTCGCTTCTTCACTACAGCTGGCCAAAGTCTGATTAAGTCTGTTCTGCAAGTGCCACAATATGCAACTGAGCCTGTTGCTACCACTGATCTATGCACCTCTGTCTTCTCAGTCATAACTTCAGCTCCTTCCATTTACTAGCCTCAATCTCTTTCTGATTTGCATAGTCATTACCAGTGACCAAGAGAGCCACATTTATTGGAGGAGGATAAAAGATTTAGAGAAGCAAAGAAAGCAAAAAGAAACACAGAAAAGATGGAGTATAAATGACAAAGTATTTCAAATATCATTAGCTGAATCTGATCTGTTTTCAAAATGACCTTCATAATCGAGGACAAAGCTAATTTCTTTATTAAAAATTCCCACTTGGGTTGAACATGCTGCAGGCAGTGGAAATATGACTGACTGCAAGAAATAACAGAAAGCTCTCTCTCCATAATGGTCTCAGATAATAAAAAAATGGCACAGAGGTGCGGTTATCAAGCTGATGCTTGTGGCAGAGACGCGCTGAATCAGTGGATTGAAAGCCTTCTCACTCAACCACATCTTTCTGCTCTGCGGCCTGTAACAGATGTATGCTACCAGCACTATGCAAAACAGCATCATGAATATGCGTAATTAGGTGGGACTGGTGTAATTTTTCTGGGTTATGGGATGTGACATTTGTGGGGCAGGAACATACATCAGTGTAAGTACGACTGACAAATGCAAATCCCTTTCTCTACAAAAATACTTTTTTTTTTTTTGCATTTTGCAAACAAAATATAGTGTGCCTTAATACACATCATATATGGCTGCAAGCAAAATACAGAAAACAATTCAAATGAACACATAGATGTATATACAGGTGAAACCTGTACAGTTGAGCATACAGAGGCATGCAGAGATAGACACATGTATAATGAGGATGCAAAAAAGTTTTCAACTTCATCTGTATATTGAAAAAATAAGAACAATAGGAAGAGTTTTTATGCATGGCCTTTTCTAAAAAACTGTGCCACAACAACATAAAACAGTAAAACTATATTTTTACTATAGAAAGGTTATGTCTGTACAAAAGTACTGAACATGGGGAATATCAGGGAGGCACCAATACTCAAAGATAATAAGGTAAACACAACATTGAAAAGATAGAAAAAACTGACTTTAGGGCAAGATGACAAACAAAAACGTAAAGATGGCTACTGCAAAGCAGCCTTGTTAACTAAGGGCCTACACACAAAAATGTGTAACATTAAAGATATCTTTTAGTAATGAGATTCGGACATTTTTTTCGGCTAACACAAAATGCTTTTTAACCGACACCTACACATTTAACTTTTGTGTGTGCATGTGTGTACTTGTGAAATACCTGTAAAAATAGCAGGACTTTTGTCGTTTTCTTTTTCACTGATACTGAATCATGAAGCATCTGTTACAATATATGGTATGTTTTGTTCCCTTTTATGCTATTCAGTACAGCTGAGCCTTCCAAAGACCTGAACATGTGAATTCACAAATGAGGATAGGTACGTGTCCGTGGGCACCCGGCCAAAAGCATCTATTAATAATTGGATCATGTTCTTTTTAACCAGACTAAACACACAGAGAAGTGTGCACAGCTTCAACACACCGCTGCAGCTCTTCAGAGAGAACCAATTTAACTATGCTGTACTGAACCCCCGTACAACCTCTGGTTTCTCTCTTTGCCTCACCATGCCACTTTCCTTTTCCCCATTCACCCTCACACACCCACGCACACACACACATACATAAACACACTAACACACCCGACACGCTGACACAATCCACCACCCTGCCACACATACCGAATGGGAGGACACATCCCTCATAGCACCCAGGAAATTAACTTGACATTTGATACAGACAGAAAAAATATAGATTTTGGTGGGGGAAGGAGTTAAGAAAAAAAAATACATATATAAATAAATAAAACAAAGTGTACCATAGCAGAGATAGGATAAACCCATCCCTTGTTCACCGTTCCCCACACCCCCCTCAAGCCCAGGAACGCATTCGAGGGGGATTTCCATGATCTGCAATGCAGACGCCACTGGGTGCTCAAAAAAAAAAAAGAGCTTCATCTTTTGCCTGTCCTTGTCAGCATATATGCTGTCTTTCCTTCTTTGTTTCCATCTTTTGTGATGCCAGTACTCGATTTTCATATTTGCTTCCCCTATTTGTGCTTCTCTTTTTGGAAGGCCCCTGAAAAATATGCATCACAATACGGGAGGATCACTTAATTGCAAATGCATTTGAAATTATGTCCCATCCTTTAAGTCCTTCCTTTTGAATACATAAATTCATGATGAATGATGTAGCCTTTGCATTGCTCTTACCATGCCATTTTCCGTGATTCCTGCTTTAGAATCATACTCCTTTACTCTCATAGCTCATTGTTGAGTCTGCAGGTCTAAACAATCATTATCAAATAAACAATTTAAGAAAATGTAAAAACAAAACAGCTAATAGTTTGTCCACAATACATACACCAACAGGTTACTCAAGTTATGACGTGCCTATATGGTGTTTGGGATCATGGTGCTTGGACTCAGCAAGGAGTCCAAACACCACAAGTGAATGCAGGCAAAAATGAATATATCATTATGCTCTCCTACTATTTAGAGCCTTGTACAAATGGAACATGCAGCGATACAGCGGACCAGCTAGTGTCTGTCTCAATACTCCCTGCATTAGACATGCAGGAATGTTAACATTATTATGCCCAATTGTGAATGTCTGTCTGCTTGTGCCCTCCCCCTTTCTCCCCTACCAGATTGTGTCTGTGGGTTTGTCAGCGTGTACGCTTTCTGAAAGAAGGAGGTGTTATGATTTAAATGCCCCCCTTGCCCCCTCCCTTTCCCTTCTTTAAATGCACATTTAAACAAATGATTGGTTGGTTGGTTCTAAATATAAATATTGGATATGATTTAGGAAATCCATGTTGACATTATTAGCAACTTTTTGTTGTTGGGGATGTGAAGCAGGAATTCAGTTCAAGAAATATCTATATTTTCCTAGATTAATTGAATGTTTTATAATATACCTAAGTAATCCCAGAATTGATTTTCCAATAGGTCAACATCTGACTTTGATGAGGCAGACACACTGGAGAATGCTGCACAAGAAAAATCCTTTACAAATTGTGCAAATTTTGTTTAGAGTGAAAAAACATTTTTTAAAATCATCTATTTGAAACTAAAGCAATTGTTTATGTGAGTAAGGTGAGTTTTTTTATTGGCAAATCTGCAGTAATCCTATAAGTGCTTTAGAAAATTATAACATACCAAATTCACAAAAATTGTAAAAGGATGTTTTTCTTTTTTAAAGGTAGGGGGAAATGAGTGGTGTTTTTGTTACCTAATGCAAGTGGTTTCTGAATACTAATCTCAAATGATAGATTGGGTTTATGCTAAGAAGCCAATAAAGGCAGTATAAATGTCATTAGTGCTTTTGTCACAAATATCTGCTCTGCATTTATTCTGTAGCAGCGCCATCAAAGTGTTGCATCATCCCAACATGTATGCACATGTAACACATGGCTGTTTGCAGGCAGTGCATCACATTTGCATTCATTGCATTTTAGAGGCTTTAGTGAGCTCTATGTTTTTTGTTGCATCATAAAAATAAAACTTAGTATGACATTTTGCATAAAAGAAAAAAAATGCAAAGCTGTATATTCTTAAGCACCGTGGGCAAACATATAAAATCAATATTTTCAAGAAGTAACTAATTGTTGAGAAGACATTTTGAATGATATTCAAAGGCAGTATGCGTAGCTTTATATGACGTTATGGTCCAATATCTTAAAGAATGGCTGTCCAGCATGTGTTGCATATAAGTCCTTGGCATTCCTCACTGTTCATACAAAATCCCCTCTGCCTCACCATTATTTCCTCCAGCCAGCAATTTGCATTTATTTGCATGATTTTCACAATGTGCATATCCTTTGTTCTGACTGCATGATGATGCTGGAGAAACCCTTCCAACAAAGCGCCATTATACAGCTCAGTGAAAGCTACTTGGAGATATGATGACGAAAAAAAAAATGCTTTTTATATTTTAATTATGGATGAATGCAATAAGATTTCCAAAAATTCAAACTCACCCCCCCCCCCATCCACCTCCCTCACCCCACACATGATAATGTACCGAATAAAAATAAGATGAAATAAGATGAGTAAGTTCTAGTTTTGTTGAATTTTTGAACAACCATGGAAAAGACATATTGTGCTATCGCTAAGAGGCATGAGCATCTGCAATATATAGCACGAGGAAAGGACTGCATCCAAGCATGAAATATGGAATAACTTGACAAATAGGAAATAGGAAAATTATTGATGGAAAGTACATCACAGAAAAGATCCTTTCACATATTTTACAATGTTTTCATAAATAATTCACCATTTTCTCGCCTAGTTTCCTTCCTAGTTTTAGTAATCATTTATAGTTATCAGCTATGCACCTGATTGTAAAGAATTAAGCCTTTGCATTTATGATCCTATCTTTACTGTGTATAAATGTTATTTTGTTGTTTGGGAATGGACTACCTTCCTGTAAGCTTCCATCTTTTGTTCTGTGTTGTTGTTTTATCTGTGCAGGCCAGGCAACACTAACACGCACACACACACACACACACACACACACACACCTACACACACAGACACACACACACACACACACACACACACACACAGACACTTTAGCACTCTTTCATCATACAGACACATGCAGATGACTTCATTAATCGCTGTGGGCTAGCACTGATGGCACAGAAGCTGGCCTACAAGGCTGCAGGGTTTATAGTCAGCGAATGCGGCTGCTACATTATAAATACTTGCTCCCGCTGGCGCTTTAACACAAAGCAGCTGTACTGCAAATCTGCATGTCTGATAGATGATTATGACAATAAGACAGTAAATGAAGGGAGGGAGTATAAAAGAGGCACCCTTCCTGTATTTTCACACATGCTTATTTTTTCATATTTAGCAAACATGATGACAGCAAAATTAACAGTGGAGGTGTTTTGCATTGTCTGAACAGTGAGCTATAACGCACATATTATATTCCATATATATGCAGAGCATACCTAATGTAAAAAGACAGTTGAACAATGAAATAAAAAGATAAATCGTTGTCCTAATTTCAAGTGAAAGCATCAAATGTTTTCACTAAAAATGAAAATGTCCTAAAGACACCATTTGCAAAGATGGTGAGCTGACCTGGTTTCCTGTTTCAGTGACTACATGCATGACCTTGCATTGCACTCCACATAGAAAAAGCTGATGTTTGGATGTCTCTCATGAAACAAAAAGCCCACTTTTCGATCAAAATAATGCAAAATCATATATAGATGTCTAAAAATCCTGGCCCACAGTAAGGATTGACAGAGGGAGGGTTATGACTTTTTAGGTACAGAAAATGTGCAAAAATGTTCATAAAGATTATCCACAGTTAACTTACAAATATATATTTCCTTTCTGCTATCATTTATCATTTCTGCTTGGGTTACCCTGATCAGTGCTATTGGGATTAATCCCATTAGTATAAGTGAGCTGTCACTAAAAATTTGCTGTTGAAGATGTGTTCTCATAGCAATCCATACAATGCAGAAAAAACATTACCACCAATGTGAGAGCTTGAACATGTTAAATAAGTACCGTAGCGTAGGGTTGAAACCTTAATTCTGTAGAGTAATGGAAATAGTTGAATGCTGCAGTTTTCTCGATGGAACAGTTTAGATGAATACAGAGTTGAGCGCTGAATTTTGCCAGTGACCTTCCCTGCCCTTCTAATTGGCCCTTTTGAGAAGTTCACCAAATGTGTGAGAGTAGTGGGAGTAATTAAAACTATAATACCACAGTACACTGAAGCCCAAGGGTGCTGACACACTACCTTTCCTTTTCAGCCCCTTGCATTTTCTTTAAGTTTTCTTTTTTATATTTTATTCAGTTTTCTGCTTTTATTTAAACTCATCAAGATGTAAACTTCTCAACGCTCAAAAATGAAAAGTCATGTATTCATTTATTTAACATTTGGTGATCATCATTGAGAGGATTCCCATGGGTCAGGTGTTCGTTTTTTACAATGAAAAATGTCAGTCATTTCAGATTGTTGTGGACAGTTTGTACACATTTCACTGCACTTCAGCCTCTCAAGAGGTCTCAGACTCATAATAAAAAAATGTTTTAAACCTAAAATAAATGAAGCACAGATGAAAATCACCTCATATATATTTAGCATTTCTTGTCTTAGAGAGCTAGCTCAGATCATTAAAAGGTGTTCCTGACTTCAAAAAGAGGAAATGCTACATGTAATAATGGTGGGAGGTCTAATTTTTAGAGCTCCATGTCCTGTATGCAAATCCAGTGCTGCCAGGGTGGAAAGCGGTTACTGCTACATTGATTTCAATAGTTAGAGAAGATTACACAGATAAGTTCCTATTTAAACCTAGCGTTTGTGTATGCGCTTGTTGTTGCGATGATGAATTGTGAGCAGTAACCTTTGTTTCTCCTGTGCTCATTGTCTTTAGTATTAACCACGAGGCAAAGGATGGGTCATGGGATTTGATATTGCCCACAATCACATCGCCTGAACTCCATTCAAACCACTGCCTTGCTGTTTGCTGTGTCCTCTGGACCACTACTAACATCTATGCCTTTATCCAACACACACTGGCCAACTTTGCTGCAGGCTAACAGTCACACATGGATGGAAAACTCACACATCAGCAGAGACAAGTACAAAGAGGGGGAACAAAAAAAACCTCTGCTAACAAAGAAATTAACCTATTTTTGACACATTCTGGCAATTATATCCATTGAAACCTTCTTGAAATCCATAATTATTGGATGAAATGTGCCAGATTCTTATTGTGGGTTCCGAAATATTCTATGTAGTTGGTTTGAGCTGACATGTCATCAATGGATAAACATATAATTCAGTTTATAACCAAATCTCACCTCATGCAGGTCACGAGAAGATCAAAATCCCAGAGATCTTGTGATGGTGTGTATTTCCTACTGGCTGAAGCTCATAGTTCCCTTTTTCCATCACTGCAGGAATAAAACACACACAGGCAGCGAGAGAATATGTTAACCAAGAGGTACTTTACATGTCGAAAAAAACTCCACTGGAGCAAATCACAATTAACATGTTTCCACAAATCAGATGTCAAGAAAGAAATGACTGTAAACACAGTTTTATGGCAGAAAAGGGTAGCAGAGGTAGTATCTATGTAACTGTTTTCTTGAAGGAATTCAAAATGGCAAATGCCTTCTTAACCTTTACACATTGCCACAAATAGCAACTCCGTCCTGGAATCTCTATATTTTCTTTTCCTTTTTTACAATTTCAAAAACATTATTTAGAAATGTTCATCTTCATGAATGGCATGAGAAAGACGATGTGACAAACAGTTTTATGGTTATAGTTTTTCATTTGATTTTGATCTGTTAACCCCATAAATAAATGTTACTGCTGACACACACTCACACACACACACCTTTCACAAACTAAGAAGGAGACATAAAGGTCAAAGAGAGTGCAGTCAAACACTGGTCAGATGTCAACAATATCAAACATGAATGACAAAAGATGTGGTTTTGACTTGAAAAAGATAACTCTGCCTTTCCTTTTTTAATGTCTGGCTCATATTCTAAAAGCGGTTTCTTGTCCTCTCATTCACTTATGACTCATGATGAGAGTACAGAAATGTACAGGGCATACGCATCTTCTGTGCTCTGTTTTTCCTCTTCTGTTTTGCTCCCAAGTGATTGTAAAAATCTTCGGCTATGTCAGTATTAAACTGACAGATGCCACATTTTATTAGAGCTCCGCATCAAAGAGCTCACACACATACATAACCATAAACGTACATGTACTCACAATGTCAGCATGCTGAAAGACAACAATTAATAATAAAACCCACACAGGACTTCATTTGAATTTAGTTGTTTTTATTGTCTTTTTTTTTACATCACACATTATCAAATCAAACTTAATTTACAGTAGTTTTCATACAAAAGCAGTGCAGAGGGCTTTAAATAATACAAATAATTTTCAATTAAAACCATATGCTTTCACACACTCAAGCATAAAAGATTTATGCTTAAGCACACTTTCACTCTCTCTTTCACAAACATCTTCACACACAACAAAAAGCAACAAAAAGACATTGAAAGAAAGAACCTTAAAAAACATATTTCAGAAACCTTAACTGATACTTCAGCAATAAAAGAATAACCACTAAAAACAACTAGGTGATCTCTATACAGGGCTCACGGGGGTATTACCTGCAGTGTTTTACACATCTGAGTGACTCGTGGTTGTTTAGTAAACCAATGTGCTGTGTGTGTGTGTGTGTGTGTGTGTGTTTTAAGCCCTTCGGCAGAGTTTAGGGTAACCATACAGCACTCCCTCCTCCACCTACACTTTGTTCCCTTTGCGGCTTGTGTGGCTTGTCGCATCCCATCTCACTTCTGCTCCTCTGTCTCCCTCCTCCACTCCCCTCCACCTCACTCCAAGCCCACATGTGTGTTAGGTGGGTGAGCAAAGGGATGTTGTTGTTTGGGAGGGGGGGTAGGGGGACTTGCTGGCAGCAACGGGTGCCAAGAATCAACCCTTTCTTTTTCTAAAGGTGACGCACAAGATGCAAGTTGTAATGCAGATTGCACAGGTGGAAAAACGACGACAAAAAAAAAGAAGATGTTTAAGTAAGCTGCACTGATTTGGAACAAAAGTGCAATTTAAAACTGGAATCGTCACACATGGGAGCGACGTGGGTGCAATCTTGCCTTTCTCACAACGTGTGACTCCTCACCTATTGCACCTACCTATATGACAAAAGGAAGAAGGCATAGAACAAAAGCGCTTTCTGCATGAGAGGTGTGTCTTCTCTCCGCCCCGGTAGCTTACAGAGTTTCATTATCCAAAGTCGAGGTCTGTTATGCTACCCAGCTCCCCCATGCTGCCTGTCTCATTTCCTCTCGGTAACAATCCATTAGCCAACGCCAGGCTCAAACTCACAGCCGTTTAATTATTCTCACTTCTTTGGCAGCATGCCGGGGCGTACCACTCATCAGAGGAAACAGGGAGGTAGGGACAGGAACAGTAGATTTTCTGTCTATAATATATGCAAGTAAAAAAAGCGATGACAGGCTGAATGTACAAGGATGCACAGCTCACATATTCGCATAATTGTAGCGCACAAGGAGGCTTAATCCACACACACTTCGCTATCTACAAAGATCTAATCAACAATAGCAAATTTTACTGCAGCTGTAAATTGTAACTAAAGACAAACAAGTCAATTAACATACTTTCTTAAACTTGTGAACCTATGAAGGACATGAGTGTGTGTAGGTGTGTGTGTGTGTGTGTGTGTGTGTGTGTATGTTGATACCCTAAAACCGGAGATGATGTGTGGTATAATTCATCTTGAATAATTTCCTGCACGTTCTTTTTCATGCTCAGGAGCACTTCACGATGAAAGGGAATGCTAATGCTGTGTCTGTATCTTACCGAACAATGTGTGTTTGTATGCTATAAGTGTGTGTGTGTGTGTGTGTGAGTGTTTGGGGGGAGGGGTGCATATATGCCCATATGTGTGCCACCTCACTAAGCACGTTTATGGTAATTAACAGAAAGAAGAGGTCAGTTGCAATGTGTGTGTGTGTGTGTGTGTGTATGACAGTGAGAGAGAGTAAGAGACAAGAAGACAGAAAATGATTGGGTGAACACGTCTGATTTGCATAAACTAGCAGAACTGTCACGGACTTCCTTTCTCTGCTTTACAGATTTTCTATTATTACTGTAGGTGTAACGACATTAAAAAAAGTAGCATGTTTACTCTCAAAGAATCACATACTATCTGTAATTGTTCACAAATGTAAAAATTTCACATTATCACCCTTTGGAATAGCACACTGGCACATTTGTCATAATACAAGCAGCTTGATTTCTGTAATGTGTTGAATTTAAAGTTTCAACAATTTGAGAATTAAAACAAATAATTACACTATTTGAAACTATATGTGTCAAAACACAGATTTCTGTACCTAAATGTTTTTTTGTATGTGTGTGTGTGTTCTATTGCAATGCCTTGTCAATCATATCTCAAGTAAACCAACAAATTCTTTGGGGAAAGAAAACAAAAGATAAGAAAAATAAACAGGAAAGAAAAAATTCCCAAAATATTAGCAAACAGCACTTAAGTCCTGATGGTCGTGGTGGCAGATTTAGCGCTTCATTTGCGGCGTACTTTAAGGAGCTAAATAAAGGTCGATGGGGTGCTAAATGACAGTTATCAAAGGAATTAATACATGCAAATGAAATTCTTAGTATGCAAAACTGCCGACGAGAGTCACTAAATGACTGACTTTCAAATCTCTGTCCTGTCCCCATACCGCATGAATATTTGTATGCGCTAATTTGTATGTGTGCGCGTGTCGGTGCCAGCGGACATTTTAGGTCTACCCTCCCCACACTCCTCAGTACTGCCAAACGCCTTAAGATGGTGGCACCTTGAGGCAGAGAGAGACACTCATACAGAAAGCCAATCTCCTCCTCCCTTTCCCCCTTCTTCCACCTCAGGTCCTCACGACAACACAGGACAGACTATACCCCCCCCACACACACACACACTCTTCCCCTTCCTTACCCTTAGCCCCCGTAATAAATATTTAATTTACCCCTCTTTAATAAGGATATTAGGCGAGTACACCCCAACCCGGGCGTATATGCATGAGTCCTTTCTCATCAAATTTACATAAAAGGACCAGATGCTAATGCGAGCATAGAAACCACCCCTCGCTATCTATATGCGATGGCACAGACTCCTTGGTCCGAGGGCCCATATAATTTAATTGCTGCACAGCATATATTTTTTAAACGAGTCGACGTGTTCAAATTGTACGCGGCCCTCAGTGCCGTACGCTTTACAAAGAGTAGAAAGATGGTCGTATTCTAATTGTGTCTCCAGTATTTATGCGGTTTTTAATGTCTCTGAAACTCCTTTCATCAAACGTGCTAGACGGGCTTATGCTTACCACGAAGAAGAACAATTCTTAATAATTAGACAGCGAATACGTACAGGTGTGCTGTGTTTTACCCAAGCACAGCACATTTAGACATAAATGACCACTTTTACTATAACAGCCAAATTAGCTTGAATTAAATCAGACTGAGTCCAAGTGGAGTTTAATAATGACAAATTGAGACTGAATACTGTGAAAAATATGTGTGATTATACTTCTGAAACAAGCTCTTTGATATTGACTGATTGTGGATTTACATACCGTGCACTGTACAGAAAATAACACCCACACCACTTGAATGTAGTATCAAGCGTTCGGTATGCAGAGACTGAAACTGGTGTGGTAATTAATAGGGGATGAATAATGCAGTGACACAAAATATATTATTTACACCCTTTCATCTTCAAGGAGCCACATTTCAGATGCAAGTACATTAATTCATTTATAGTGCATAGTATTTGCATAAACAAAAGCCAGCACAGAAATACTCGAAGAGCTAGCTTTGGACTTTTAGAGTAGATATACTATTTGTGCACATGGCCTTAAGGTACACAGCTGTTGCCACAATACTGATATGTAATCATGTATCCAGGAAGATGAGAGTATTCTGTAGTTGGCCGTTAGTGCCTTGAAGGTACAGATATCTTATCAGTTCACACACCAATTACTGCATGATTTGACAAATAGCATTTATACACATGTAAATAACATCAGATGACATATATTTAGCTCTTTAATTAAATAATATGTGAATACATTCAAAAGAAAAGGCTGAGTTGAACCTTGTGAAAAAAAAATCTTGTTTTTGTTCTTTTATGAATTTAGTTGTTTACAGGTTGAGATTTTTGTAGAAATAGTCAATTTGAAAGTTTGGATTAGGATTTTAGGGATGCAGGTGTGTTGTTGAGAGATGTGAGCAACTTTACAGATTTTAAATTTATAAGACACATAAATTATGAGCACAGTTAATTTCAAGGTAACAAAAAAAGCTTTAGGCCTACTTGAAATGACCACTGACTGCCAGCTTAATGGTCAATCAAAAGAAACGTATTCAGATTTTTTAAAAAGAATAATAATAGTAAAGATAAGTTCAGATAAGGTGGATCTGCTTCATTAATGTATTCATCTTCTGGCTCTGACTCTAGTTCTAGGGTCTAAGTAGGAGTAAAACTGTACATGTATTATAATGCAATTTCTGAATGCATAGTTTTCTGCAAGTCATACACAAGACTCTCTTTATACAAGCAGACCTGAACAATCTCATAAAATCTGACAACAGAAAACCGTCACCCTGCAGTTGACGTGAATCGTTGACTTTCAAACACAACCCAATCATCTTACGGAGAATAGATATTCAACAGTTTAGAAGTAGCCCAAAGTGCCTGATAACCATTTTGAGTATGCATATCCACGCAGTTAGCGAAAGGGGAGGGCCATACAGTGTGGCAGAGCACAGCATGCCCGCTGGTCTCCACAAGACGCTCAAGTGGCCATGCATGATGTCATTAAAAAGGGCCGAGCCATGACATTCCTCAGTGGATTATTGGAAAGTTATGGCTGGCTGGTCTGCTATGGAAGGAGGATGATCGGATTCCTGTTAATCGACAATGACACCATTGCTGAGAGTAAAAGCACTTTTCAAGCATTTGTGTTAGCATGTGTGTGAAATATGAGCTAATACCATATTTCCTATATCTGAAACCAAACATACACAAACACACACAC
>JAVQJG010101456.1:0-15143 GCA_036024015.1 Craterocephalus amniculus
AAGCCTGCTACAGCTGCTATAAGTAAACATTATTTTAACCCTTACATTACGGCCACTTTTTTGTCAAAGTAGGCTACGGCCTAAGGTAACTTACAGCTGCTTGCATAGGTTATTTAAAATGTATAATATCGTTCTTTTATCGTTCTTGGCCTAATCTTTTATAATGAGTGATTATTATTAAACGCGCAGGCGAAAATGATGACAGCGAAGATGGTGAGGAGGACGTTGTGGCTGCGCCGGGCAGTTTCACAACTCCTCACATTCCCAGCATGGAGAATCCTCTTTAATACTTTATCCCAACATCGGGACCCGTTCCCCCAATTAGCCAAACTGGTTATTCGTTATTTAGCCGTGCCAGTTAGTATCTACCAGCACCAGAGGCTTTTCTCGCTGGCTGGGAACACCATCACCCGTCAGCGTTCAAGCCCTCATCCGGAACACGGATACCCTCATCTTCCTCCGTGAAAACTTGGAGTCCAAGGCCAGGAACATCAAATCGGATTAATGACAGCGAGACAGAATAGGGAGTGACTTTGGCCTTTATTGTTGCATTATGTTATTGGCTGGATTTTTGTTTTATTTCAAGAGCGTTTGAGCTGGGTGAGTTTTCAAATTTCAATTATTTTTTCTACATGAGCAGATGATAGCGCTCTTCCTTTTTGCAATTGCTTGAGTGTTAATTTTATTATTATTTGATTCCCAGTGTTTTGTTTTTTTCTTTACTACATTTTATGCAAACAGACATGTATTTTCTTGTTTTTGGGGACAAGTTTCATATAGAGCGCCAGTGTGTTGTGTATGTTGTTGTTAAAGAGAGACAGAGAGAAACAGAGAGAGAGAGAGGGAGAGAGAGAGAGCGAAAAGGACTTTATTGTATGTTGTCAGACATGCATTACTGTCTGACAAGCATTACCCCCCCCACACCCTCAATATGGTGACGTCATAGAACGACGCATCGACGCGACTTCAACTTTTACAGTCAAGTAGTCGACCAGAAAAAATCACAACTCGTTAATGCTCTAATACATAGCCAAGTGATTGTTGGTAAAGCCTTTGTAGACAATCAAAGATTCATATCTATGAAAGTGGCACCTTAAAACAGAGCGGTCTTTGAATTCCACCAACAGTAAGGCACACTTTTTTCATTAGAAGGGGAACACAGGCAGGCTGCAGGTAAATCCTGAATTAATAATGTCAACATAAATTTCCCCCTTGATACTTTTTTTAAGTTGCTTCTTTAAAATAACTGCCTTGTGTCTTCACTCACAGTACAAAAGCACACAAAGAGGTAGAAGTAACAGTAGAGTAAAAAAGTCTGCTTTTTTTCTACAGAGGATTTTCATCCCTATTGTACCTGTATGTTCCTATTTCAACAGGTAATCTAAAAAAATAAAAAAGACTTTGGAGCCTCATTATTCCTACTCATCAACGTTTCATCTTGATAGCAAACATATGCAACAGCAGCTGTGATTTGAGGCTTTTTGATGATGGGATTTATTATCTCGCTCAATCGTTGCCAGAAGAAAAGGCTCTCTGATCAATGGAGATATGATGTAATGAGCTGTTAATGATTTATCTGCAGAGGGTTAATAAGAAATGATGGACCTATGAACTGTTCCAAAGTGCAGCCATATTTAAGAATTGTTTTAGCACTTTATACTCATAAAGAAGAGCACACATAAATGAAAAAATAGATTTTAATTGATAATCAATAGAAATGTTGGCAGATAACTGGATACCTTTCTGAAAATCACTCAAACTTAATATTTCCTTTAAATGCTTTACCAATCTACTATTAATACATTACTTGGTTGGCAAATGCATATTTCAAGGACCTTTTTTTCAGTGGTGTGAATTTTCTATTGTTGTAACAACCCCCTGGCATTCTAACACAGTATGAAATCAATAGCACAAGGCCCCACAGGAGAAGCAAGGAGGAAGCCATTGATTGACACGTTACTCACATGTCAAACAGAACAACATGGCATGGCAGCAACCACCTGCCGTCTGCTCCACCTGCCGTTCTCACCTCTTTACAAGGCTTCACTGGATAAATGCTTCATTCCTAGAAGAAAAAAAAGACTACCTGCTTTCTGGGTTTTCATCGAAAGAAAAAGTTGACTTTAGAAACGATGTGTGAACTGTCAAATTTAATTGTCATGTTTTAGGTTACATCCTAATCAGCAGTGCTGAAAGTCTCAAAGCAAAGAAACCATCACAAACTCTGTCTTGTAGAAAACATCTTTATCACCTCACAGTTTTTCTGGATCCCCAATGGATCCATCTGAGCAGAAATGTTCTACTGGAGGTGAAGAAGAGAACATTTACTTTGTGTTTTTAGTTGTGTTCACTCAAACATCATCTACCCTGATCATATAGCCTCCAGCCATCTCACCCCAACCAAAGAGGCTTGTTATTCTTTCCGACACGGGCTCACTTCTCTCTTTAATTCCATTGATTCTCGTTTGCACTTTGGTTTTGAGAGAGAGGAAGTGCACCTGAGTGTTTGCCCATGCTGCGATGTTTGCAGTGCCTGGTGTTGGGTTCCCTCAAAGAAGAATAAATTAGCACCCTCTACAATGACGTCCTGAAGCAACCTCCTGGTGCGCAACATCAATATGGAGAGAGAAGCCAGCTGCGAGCATGTACTGTCAGAGGCCAAATGGTCGGGAGGAGATGCCACTGTTCAGCAAATGTTAGTCAATGTGCCACCATCAGCATCTCTTGTACATTTTCACTGAGGGGCACACTGAGAGATGGACACAGGATCAGTGCATTTACAATGTAGCTATATAGTATTTCATTCAGTCAGAAAATCAAATTCTTAATCTAGGAATTTTGATCAATAGCTAAAATGAATAGATTTGTTGGCTTTAGCTCCACCTTCAATATATAAAATGCAGAGTATTTTAGAATTTATTCCATTAAGAATAACAATGTTTGGTAAAGGTTGAAAGATTTCTGAACGTGATAAATTATGATGAGTGTTTTGAAAGTAGACTTGCAGAATTTCAGGAATTTACTAGAAAGCACAAACTAGAGCTTCCAAAAAGCAATCCTTTGGTAATACAACTGATATAATGACACCAAATAAGCTGTTTTCACTCTTATCTGAGATGTGTAATCTCAGCAAATGCACATAGGCCAAATTCACAACACAAAAATTAACAATGCACTTTCAACTTTTCCAATAAACTCAGTGGACGGAACTAAACAAATTCTGTGCCATTTTTCATTGCTAAAAATCGTATTCGGTAAAAGAAAACCTCGCATTTCACCACTGCTGAAGACCTCTGAGCTCCAATGAGAAATTTTCTTTGCAGAAAGAGCTTCACCTGCTAAAAATCCAAACCAGATACATGAGTCTGATGTAGCATTTACAATTGATTTGTTGGACTTCAGTTTGAATGAGTTGGGGAACACAGGTACATGCAAACAGCTGCTTGATTTTTGAATCCTCAGTCCTGCAGGTTTTCAACGTGTCCCTGCTCCAACACACCTGACTGAAATTAATTAGTCATTGATTGAGTAGCCCTGTTCTAATTAAAAAATTCTGACAGATCTTAAATAATGGAAATCACATGTGATTTAAAGATGCTGTGATGTATGAAGATAAATTCATTGATGCATCAAGTCATAGGCAGGTGAATCGTAATCATATACAATTGAATAACAAGGCACGGAAGGATCCACACCTCTTAAGTGCATGTGTTCATGTAGAAAATGTATATCTCTGGATAAACTACTTCACACGAGCATGTCAGTTATATGGAATAAATGCATGACTGTTTGAGAAGCCTAGCATGTGTTTGTATACAAAAGAACTACCTTTGAAAAATTTGTCGTTTTAAATCGTGTCTTTGCATTTGGTTGTAGCTGATTCAAAAAGCACAGTTAAGAAAAGACACCATATCGAATTTGAGCTGGTTCACATATGACAGTGACTCTGCTTCTGTGATGCTCTGGAACAATCTGAGTAAACATGACAAACATCTGTGATGACAAAGATAAAAAAAGCACCCAAACTGTACTGGGCTAAAACTGTACTCTCGAGACATTGGCATGACTGTGAAGAGTAACTAACTTTGGCTAAATAAATTGGTATTGCCACAACACAACTGTAAGATAACCATGAGACATGATCACAACAGGGAAACAGAGCAAAACAAATCATGTGTCAATCAGTTAGAGTGTGTTATCCATGTAGAGATGTATGATTTAGTAGAGTTATTACAATTCTTGACAGAGCTGTTTCCTTTTTGTGCTGTTCCATTATGAACAGGACTGAAAAGAGTGGAGATTCAGTGGTTGATCATCTTGGGGGATAGTTAAGGTGTTAACTGGGAAGCTTCCTTTATAGTACCTTGAATACAAATCGTTGTACGAGTTATATGATCAAACTTACCAAAGTGTAAATGATCAGAAACAAGTAGATGAACATCAATGTGTTTCATATCTATGATGCAATTCTTTTCAGCTTTTCAGCTGCATATGTCCATCAAAAAGATGCACATGTGCAACTATTGGGGCCTTATCCTCAAAAACTCATTTTCACAATGACTTGAGATTGTTTTAACCTTAGAGTTAACCAACACTTAAGATTATCCAGTTGGGGCTTTCAATTCCCCAAAATAGATCAAACAAACTTCACATATGAAAGGTTACTGACTGTAACATGAACTGGCATCATCTGAAGCAAGGGTAATGTATTTGCTTGCCAAGAAATTGAAGATATGTACCATGTAAGCTGATAAACAAAGATAGTTGGACTATCATGCCTAAGGGTGTGCAAGTCCTTTCCATGTAAAGTGAGTGAGCTCTGCAGTATGAGGTAAACGCCTGCTGTCGTCTTGAAAATCAATTCCCCCTCTCTTCCTTTAAGTGGTCAATATTTTTTGTTTCTCACAGCAAGCTCCACTGTGGTTCTTTAATTCAATGGGCCAATTAGAGATACCGTCATGTCTAATTCTGGCCACAGAGATCCTTGTTTGTGTTGTTACCTCATCCTTGATGGGCTAGTCGGGAGGGGTAGGGCGAGATAGTGAATGGCACAGTCCGTCCAGCTTAACCCCGGCACCTGCTTGTCTTCACAAGCATATCCCCCTTAATTTCTTCTTCACCCCTCCTTTTTTCCCTTCTTCCGGGAGTCAAGGACGAAAGCAATTGATGTGAAACTTTCAAAAATGAATTTGGCCACGTGTGTCACTTACAGAGTGGGAAGGAGGGGTAGCTGGGGCCAGGCCACCTCCATTCCACTGGGATCATTTGTTACTCAGCCCTGATTGGCCCTGACAAAACAATACCCTAAAAACTCACCAAAGTAAATTATAGTCCTGGTAAATGGCCGGTGAGGGCAGAGTGGAAAGGAAGGAAGGAAATGGCCGTCGGTCAGGACAGACCATTCGAGCCAGGCTGGCCCTCTGCCAGACACAAAACAAAGTAATGTGCTTTTGATATTAATAACGGAGATGATATTGATCCGCACGGTGGCCAAAACCACTCTGCCTCTCTTTAGAGTGGGCCACAGTGGAGATCAAGAGGAAGAGAGTGAGGGAGGGAGGGATGGAGGTAACAAGGAGGAGCACTTCTTGTTGAACCAATACCACATTCCCAGCTCTCTAGCTCTCATGCAGCTCCTAGTGCCTAACCTGTTCCTTGCTGAAAGCCACTTTTCCTAAGGGTCCATTTCATTTGAGTGTCTTTAATTATGTGAAATGGATTCCATGGGAAAAAAGAAATGTCAGTGGAGGTGGGCACTGACAGAGGGAGGGATATAAGACAGTGAGAGTAAAGGGGTGATCAGTGAACCGTTTTCTCTGTGTTTGATTCACAATTCTGTTAGCAGCTGTGTCCATCTCATTTCCTTCTTTGGATAGATTTTCTTTTCAATATCACATGTGTGAGAGAGTGGACTTAAAAAGCATTGAGCCAACACAATGACATGAGACAAGAATGTGGAATTTTAGTTCAGCAAACTTCTGACTTGGAGGTCACAAATTTTCTCCAGATTGGTGCAGATTGTTATTAGACATAATGTCTGAGTGAAACTCTTTTCTAACTCAGAAACTCAAACTAAAATGTCCTTGACTTAGCTTCAGAAAACACATCTGAATCGGTTTTAGAAGCTCTGAATATGTGTGTCACCTTCATGTTCATGGAAACATAATAAAAACCTGTAGTAAATGAGAATGGTTCCTGAAACAGTAATTCAGTACATGACTGTTTTGTGTGGCTCACATGCACCTCTCCTGCAAATCACTTACATTCAATGTAGCTAACAGAAATGATTGAATAGTACTTCAAAAACCTGCCTTGCATAACAAGAAAAAAGTGATTCCCAATAAACTGTGGCATTTTTTCCTCATCTACTTTGTGTTGTACTCTCAGGACGTGTCTGTGTTTGTTCACAAATAAGAAGAAAGCCGAAGATAAGAAATAAAGAGTGGAATAGGACAGAAATTTATGGATTACTGTACAGTCTGCAGTCTTTCAACAAGGCAACAATAGAAACAGACAGCTTCAGATTTGAACAATCCAGTCAAGCACTGAAAATTAAAGCAGAAACGTGCATCTTACAAGTTCTCAAGGAACCATATTCTCGTAAGTCCAGAGTGACCATCATGTCATGCTCTACAGTACGTTGGCTTTATTCTTTGGATTTTTTTCTTACCCTTTGTTGTTTTCTGTTTCTGAAATTTTTTATCCCTGTTATCACTTTATGAGGAAGTTACAGTGTGATCTCTGCAAGGGGGATTTGTCTAACAGAAAATTAAAATCCTTGACACACAAACACAATAATGACATGGTTTATGGGTTTTACTTCAATTTTATTTCTCTTTGGTTTAAGCTGTCTTTGAGTCTAATATTTTGTTTTAAATTGTAGAGACACACCCTTGTTTGGTCTTCATTTACGTCCTGTTCAGCGCACACCTGGTCTTACTTTCATGATTGCTCCACCCGCTCAGTGTTTAGATAGTTCTCATCCTCAGTGTACAAACTCCCATTGATTTCGTTCGTTCCCTGCCAGGTCGTTATCATCATTACATTGTCTCTTTCCCCGTCTTCATCCAACTTCCTCCTGCCTGTCTCCAAACGCACACCACACTGTGACAAATAAGTCATGTGATATTTACTTTTAGAAACTGGGAATATAGGGAACTGTAACAGCAGGGCTGGTCAGACAGGATTTATCACCCCTGACAAAGTGATTTTATAGTAGTTGAAAAATGATAGTGCCTCAGGAGCTTTTCTGCAAAGTGACATAACAGGATTCTCTACAAGCAGTGAATTACTAGGAAAGTTGCGCAATAGCATAAGCTCTGAAAGAGTTTTAAAAGAGGAGTGAAATTATAAAGACAAAATTGGGCTAGTAAGAATGAGAGAGACAAGTCAGTGGGTGAGTAACAGAAAAAACATTCACACACACATTGAATCTTGGTGGATGGTGCCAGGGATATGGTAGATATTTGACTTCTTTCTTTCTGCATGAGTCTGTTTCTTTGCTCCCTCTGTTGTTACAGGGACAGAGGTGAGCCCTGACAAGCCAGGACCAAGTACGCGCATGTAAAGAACCTTCACTCTTTCATCATGTGCTTCCCTTCAGTTGCCAGAAACTAATGATACACACAGCGGCATGTCTGCCAGGTTTTAAGGTGTTGCTGGTTTCCAGCCAAGTGTTGCCCATTGTATCACGCTGAGGTGTGATTAAAACACAGTAAACCTGTGAGTGTAGGTGAACATCCACTTAAATGCGCACATTTATATATTTGTCAGGAATGGATGTATGACTGTAATTTCATTTTCGTGGTTAACTTGTGTGTTTCATCGTTTACCCTTTTGTCTTGTAGTTCAAAAGGACTTTATGAAGTCGCTGAGTTTTTGAACTAGCGACTGCCATCTATGGATCTTAGTGGAAGTGCAGCCTCCATGGTGAGCTTGTGCATGACACAAGACGAAAGGTGGACGAAAGAACATTTGAGCAAAAACAGGTAATTAACTTCTATAAATGTAGGCCTAATTATAGTAATAAATAACTGATAAAAATATTACCATAAAAGCCACAATCTTTTATAGTGTTTTTACAAGACCCTGCAGACTTAGAACAGCATTCACTTGACAACAGCAAACGTGAGTTTTCACTTTCTGAAGCAAACATATTCATAGCTTATATATCATACAGTCACTGCAACATAGTCTCAAGCTGCAGTCAATAAAGAGAAATCTTTGCAGCATTTAAAAAAGGAAGCCAACTGTGAGTCTTTTCTCATCCAGTGCAGCTCTAAGCATCCTCCACTTCTCCGAAGCTGCTCCAGTGTTCACTCTGGATTATCTTCTGTGCCAGTCAGACTCTGTTTTATATATTTTTGTTGCTCTCCATAAAACTCTCCTTTTCTTTGGTTTGTTTAGAATCTGTGATGGAGTGTAGGCTGTGTTCGATGCTAGCCTCTTCTCCGCAAACTCCACCCACAAATGTTCAAAGGCTCCCAGAAAAACAGAATGCTACCTGATCCGCGGGGATGCGCATTACACCAGGAATGCGAAACTCTACAGAAAACCTGTTTGGACCAAACTGCTCTCTATTGTAGTTGTTGTATATAGTGGTAGTTACATAAATTAGGTCAGGGCTCATCAGGAGCATCATAGTATTGTTGGATCTGTATGCAATACATTGGTACTTACATGGGGCCCCTTTAAAAATTAGTTTAGATTAATTTTTTTAAAAGAACATATACTGTAACAATGCTTTGAGGTGTATTACAAATTAAAGGAATTTAAGAATACAAATTAAAGAAAAAAAGCGTCAAGCTAAAATTTGACACGCTAAAAACAGGGATTATGATCAATTTAAATTCAAGTCGGTATCTTGTTGAACAAAGATGTTCTTGTGTAATATTGACGACCTCAGCACCGCTGCATATGTTTTATGTAGGACCAACTTATTTTATCTATATTTTTTGGGTTCAGCCATAAAAAACAGTTAGACTGACAATTCCTACTATCTCTGTGTTATCCCAAGTGTTTGCTGGAGGACTGTAATGTAAAGTGTAAAGGACACCTGACTGTCTTGACTGCTCACAAAGCATCTGAACCTAAAGAAGGAAATTATTGCTCACTTCACATCAAATGTGTATGATTGACCCTAAAACATGGAGATGTGAGTTTAAAAACTCACACATGATAACCTTATGTGTATAATATGTTGCAAATTCAACATCATATCCTTTTTTATTCATCACACCCAATCAGTTTGTTGTGCAGCTTTTTTTGTATTTGCTCATTCACTCAATGAGTTAGAAAAATAGAGGGCTAACAACAGCACTGATGTCTGAAATTGCATCTTGTGTCTTCACATACTACATCAGGCCTGCCTTCATACAAACAAAACAGAGTTGCAACAAGGGCATGAAGGTTCCAGCTGTCCCAATGTGAAAACTGCTGCTGTTGTTTCAGATATAGAAGAAAAACGTCATATCTTTTATTATATTATTGATAAAATAGTTTTACAAATGAATCAATGCCAACTATAAATATACATTATACTAAATTAATTCAATATATTGCCACAGAGCCCCCCTTTTATAACTTCTTTGAGGTGACCCTTTACACTTGTACCACTGTCAAAAAAACAAGCAAAATGTCAAAAACAACAATAAAAATATTACAAAAACAAATAAAACTTAAGGGCATATGAAATATAGTGTACATTGCAGGTGGAAATGAAACGTCAGAGTGTACAATTTAAGTCTGAAAGGGCCAAACGTTTGACCTGGAGGTGTGGTCAGGATATATCAGTGACAGACAAAAGGGTGATGGGTGAGAGGTCACTTGTCCCAGCAGGCCATTTTTAAAAAGCAGGATTTATGCTTTTGCCTGTCTGTCCATGTGTGCCAAGGACCCCCTACTGATCACAACTTTTGCCATCATGACCCAGCACACACAAACAAACACATTTACATTAGCATCACTGTCATCTGTCCATTAATTGAATCCCAGCAGAACAAAAGCAGAGGACCTGCATGCATGTTTCTTTGTTCACTTTCTGGGAGCATGTCCATCTACTTTTCACCTTTTACTGGCCTGTAAATATGCATATAGACTTTCTAATTTCATTAGGCCAAAATATAAACTAACAGTAAAATATCAGGTGGGTGTCAGTATTAGAAATGCCCTGCCTCTGTTACTGCTATATTAAATATTGAGTTAGAAATGAGCTGGAAGGTGTCTGTAAATGCTAAATAATGGAGAGGCTGCATTCGTCTGGGTCAAAGCTCTCTCTCTTGCTCTGTCTTCTCTCTGATACATTATTAAATGAGGATGCACTTCCCCATCGCAGCAGGAAAGAACAAGGGGCAGGGGGGCACCCTGTCTTCTCCGCAGGAATGGTGGAAGGGGGGGTGGAAAAGAAGGAGGAGGCGGTGAGGGATAGGTGCACGTTCACAGACTTAGTGTATGTATGTGTGTGCAGCAAGAGTATTAGGTGGGCACGCCAAGCAAGGGGCAAAAAAAAAAAAAAAAAACATTCTGGAGCTTGGCACCCCTCCCTATCTACATTACATACACACTCACACACACACACACACAAGCTCCTTGCAGAGGTACCTAGAGCCCATTTATACTAATGACTCTCCGTGCCTAATGCACTTTATGGAGGACGAGGTTGGATATTCATTTGGAAGGAGGGAAGGGGTGGGGGAAGCGTCGGGACAAAGCACTCTGCCATACCGTTTCCCGTCCGACCGTTTTAGCTGGCCGATTTTTTAGCAAGGGGGCTAGGCCAGCAATTGGTATGGTAGTAATGCCATTCATCACAGGTAAAGTAGGTAGGCTTTCTGAGCTGTTGAGAAGCCCATATGCACAATAGGAGGAAGTGCCCGGATAACTAATCAAAGAACTGCAAATACAAGTCTGGTGCATAGTGCGCAGGGAAGACTAAATGAACCAGGGAGGATTTCCAAGTTTGACAAGTATGTGCTACTTCTGCTTTACATGCTTTAACTTTGCTTCAATGTTTTGTTTTCAGCCTTGGTGGTAAATACAAATTCAATTTTTAAAATCCTTTTTGTCAGACATTAGTATACCAACTGCAAAAACATAAAAACAACAGGATATGAGGACTAGAGGCTTGTGTTCCCCTCCGATTTTGCTTTGCATCTTTGGAGGATTTCTTTTGTTACAGGCTTACTTCTATGCCTTTTGTATGTTTAACTCCAGGTGTGGGTCTCACATACATGAAGTTATCTCAGGGTGTGCAATGAAGCAAGCCCTGAAAATCACTCTCACCAAAGGTGACAGTACCAATAAACATTGCTCGTCTTCAGTTTTATGTTTAGCTGTTTACCTGTCAGCTCGGGAAAGCTAGTTGCTATATATGAGGAAGGTTTCCACATCCTCTGAACACAATAGACACAGGAATACACAGACTGGTGAGGGTCCCATGGTTAGACCTACAGGGACCCCCCAGTCTCCCTTGGCGCATTTGCTCACCACCAGGGAAAACGCTGGTGCAACTGGTGTTTGTGTCTGAGAACAGTATGAAAATGCACTGGCAGCAGTGACAAATGCATACAAGCCTGTTCAAGTACAAACTCACTCTCTCTTTTTCTCTCTTCTACATGTACAGTGAGTCAGTATTATAAATAAATAAGTCATAAAGAGAAGATTTGTTTGATGTTACCTTGTGCTGCCTAAGGCCAACACTTCATTGGGGATCTCTGCCACCCAGCACACACACACATACACACACACACACACACATAAAATCTCCCCAGGGAGGTAACTGACGTAAGGGGTGGAGGAAGAGAAGCCGGTTTTCTGCCGAAAAGAGTCTTTGGACCATCTTTGGATCCAGGAGAGAGTTAAGCTCCAGTTTGTAGCATCAGGTGTGGTGCCCCCTCTGCTGTGTTAAATGCATTGGGAAGACTTTGGTACAGTACATCTATGTGAATAACAACTCCCTTGGAAGAAGTTGCTGCTATTAAGACAAACAGCACAACTTCAATGTTCATGCCAGGTTGCAGGTTTCAAACGAAGGTTTGGTTATATACTGTAGATATATATTTTCTTTTAGGTTGCTTTCACATTTGCTTTCACAAACATTTAACCGATCTGAGTTTGCTTTCACGTTGCACTTAGTCAAATGAACAAAACCTTTTGAATAATTTATTTCTCTCTTCACCTCAGTAGATGCTATTTTAAGAATTACTGAAGGAGAAGACAGGACAAACAATGGACAAGAAAACTCTCTCATCTGTTGGTTAATGCACGATAACTTTGGTTTTCTGTCACATAAGTTGTAGGCTGTTAACAGCATTTGGTTCGCTTGGAATAAGTCAAGACTTATAGGTAGGCCGGAATTTGCTTTTCATGTGCATCAGAGTTTGGTTGTGCATTCACACCTCCCCAAATGAGCCAAACTTTTCAGATGAAAAACAAATGACAGGTTTGATTAAGAAGAGCTGCCCCCACAGGAAGTCAACCACTTCCTGAAAACTAGATTTTTGATAAAAATTGCTGTTGGTGAAATCTACCATTTTTCAGCAAATTCTGCTTCTCTGAATCTCATCACCTTTAAGCTATTGGTATGCTTAAATCACAGCTCATTTCAGTATATTTATAGAATTATCATAAGCCAGGAAGTCACAGAAAATTTTACACATATGTTGAAATGTGTTCATATAAAATAAATTGTCTTTGATTATTTATTTGTAGTAACAATGCTTCCTATCAATCACTTTTATATTGTCTAACAGATCATTTTGAATGTAACCACATTAGTGACTAAATGCCTTTGAGGAATGAGAAGGTGGGTTGCATCCCAAGTTGCTAAACCTTCTCCGCCAATACCAAACAGATTGTTCTTCTGTTGCCTGTGGCCCCATCTCAGAGGGAAATAAACAGCATTTCAAATAGTATAAAATTTATTCTCAAGAAACATTGTCACAACAAAGAAATAACCCTTTTCCTTTTTTTCACTCATCTCAAAATATAAGACCAGAGAAGTGTTCAAATGCTCTATCAATATTTCTGAAAATAATAGCCCCTGAACCACAGAACAAAGGAATGCAACAGCTTACCTTTAATTTGTTGTCAACGCAAGTGGATTTAAAGAGGCTCTATGCAACTTTGTTATAGTCATAAAGCTGCTTGGAAGTAATTATTTTTCTTGACTGACCCGTTCTGAAGAAAAATCTGACATTTCCTCCTCTATTGGGTCTCCCCTAAACCACGCTTGCAGTTTTGCCCATTGGGGTGTTAACTGCACGGTAAACATACCCACAGTTACTGAGATCTTTAAGCTTTGAAGAACAAACAAACAAAAACAGTTGCACCAACCTGATTGCACCAACCTGATTGCACCAACCGATCACCAGTCGAAGATAGCCAAGCTGAAAGTCAGCTGATACAGTTCAATGATCAATCAGTACACCCTGATTTCAAGCAAAATGTTGAATTTAATATCATTATTAATTAGTTGAAACTGAATGTTTCATAGCATGATACACCTTGCTATATTTATTGATGTTGCTAATGTTCTCAATACATTGTTATCACATCTGCAATGCACATTTACACTTAGAATAGCTCTCATAGTCGTTTTTTAAGAACAACATCTAAAAATAAGAAAAGACTGAGCACCTTGTGAGTTTATAACACAAATACATGATGGACTTGATCACTCCATCACCAACACAGTGCTGCCCATTTACTTTCCTTGCTTTTCCAGGATTTCTCTCCTCTGCTTTGTAAAGCAGTCACCCAGCTGCTGCTGTTGATTCTGCATCTCTGGCATTCTCTCAGGAGAAATGACTCAGTCCTGGGGCACAAACAACCACCTGCACCTTATCCCTGGGCTTTCTCTGTTATGTTGGTTTTTATAGACCAAACATGTCTGTGCATACAGTACTCAGATACAGTAGTATATTTCAACTTTTGTTTGAATCACCAGTCAATCGACAAGCAATTATTCAAGCAATGATCATTTAAACATTCCTCTTTCAGATCCAAGGGAATTATTGTGAGCCCTTTCTTCTATTTGGTTGTCTTTTTAAAAACATTTACATTTAAATAACTGTTTTGACGTGTAGCAGCTGCTGTTGTGTGCACACAACCTATTCAAATTTAACACCATTAAGTATATTTTTAGCTAATATATGATGGCTTGACACTGCATGGTTAAGTTTGCCCTGTGGCTTATACCTATAGCTGCCATTTGTGATTGTCGCATCTTCATCAGTGTATGACTTGATCCTCTCAGAGGGTTGGAAAAGTATGATAAAATAAACCGGGGCTGCTTAACCGTTGTTGTTTTTGTCTTTTTCTTTTTTGCCTGGTGACACAGGCCCACACTGGTGTTACAGTCTTTTAGCTGGCATATGTTAGAATGTGGGGGATTTAATCTTCTATGCCTCACAGCTGGGGCCTTGTTAAATAATGTAAGACTCGCAGGGGCAGTCTGTGGCTCGATTTTACGTTTGCCCTCTTCAAATACTTGCTTTTTGCCAGTGGCGCTGCTGAGAGATTTGTGGGCAAATAACAAAAAAAGGGATGATGGAGAACATTGTAGAGCTGTAAGATCTCTGTTCTTCACTAAAACAGGCATAATCATAATATATTTAAACACTGAATGGTGTGATTAAATAGCGGAGCAACCGAGGGAATGAGGGATTAGAAGTGAAATCTTGTTTGTGAAACAATTAACAGTAATGTGTTCACTGTGAACCTCCCAGCATGGCATTTTCATGCTATTTCAAATGGAATTGAGAACATCAGTGTGTTTTTTGTCACTAATAGAAGACAATAATACATCAAATACACCAAGGATTGCATTTACACACTCCCACCCTGCTGAGATACATGAATAAAGCGAATGCAAATATGGAAACCATAAAGAAAAAGTTAGTGAATAACTCGGATTTAACAGAATATTGATTCGTATTTAACTAAAAACTTTTTTTACAGTAACTTGTCTCCAAATAATGACACAGTGCACATCCAAAGCCAGCACTTCACACAAAATCCGAAATTGACACAAAAAATAATACAATAATTAATAATAATAATAATAATAATAATAATAATAATAATAATGATATAGACAACAAACAAACTGAATGAAAAAACTCCATACAAATAAATACATCTTT